>WNWK01043891.1:0-15311 GCA_009830355.1 Cherax destructor | reverse complement strand
TACAAAGAAACACTTCTTTCCCCAAGGGTTAGTCTTGTCAAATTCTTTGTTTTCTTCCTTTAATTCAAGATCAAAACACAACCTCTCTCTTTCCCACAAACACAGCTGGCTTGTGAGGGCCTTTTTTTTACGCGGGGAAAAATCCAATCCGGGAATTTCCGGGGGCAACGGGTGGTGTCTGCTAAACCCCAAACAAGGTGGTTTTGGGGGGGTGGTTATTTTTTTTTTCCTTCCCGAAAACTGTAAGTTTACAGATACAGTTTAAAAGATCATACATTTTTGTGTAGAAAACCCTGGGATCCCAAAAAGTCAGAATTTTTTCCCCGTTGTTTTTTTTTTGGGGTTATCCTATGTTCTCTAAAATACTCATGTTGATAATAATGCAATTTTACTCCCTAATTGTGGTTGCAGGGTCAAACTCGCTCCTGGGGTATCTGAATAAATTTCAGTTTGCGGGAAAAAAAACAAATTCCCTTTTTTCTAAGCACGAGGATTGGGCTTACACTTGAAATCACCTGATGAACCCCAAAGAAGCAAGGTGAAGGGCTGTCTTGAAGCGGGGGCCCTTTTTCTCGTGCTGATATAAGGGTTTGGCTTTTCTTCCGAAAACACTTCTCTTTAAAACACGAGGGCTTAGCCACCCTCAGTGGGAAACCCCCCTGCCCAATGGTTTAACCCACGGGGCTCCGTGCGTTAAAATTTTCCTCCCGCGAACCGTAATATCTTTTTTACGCGTTTAGATAATAAGGGCCTAATTCTTAATGGCAAACCCAATTAACAAAATCTGGGCTAAATGACGGTCTCTGTATAATTATACAATAACAAATCTAGAACGGCTTTAAACTGGGTCTAGCCAGCGATAGCCACCGTCAGCGTAAGATGAGGATAAAAGAGCCAAGAGATCATTCGATTTATGCCCATCACTTTAGTCCAGCCCAACATCCACTTCTGCCAACAACCCCCATCCCTTCAGCCCGTAGCCCCCATCCATATCCCCTTTCACAACCTCCCCAAAAAAACATTACCCACAAATTTGGTAAGAAATACTATTATTTCGTTTGTAGTCTTGGAAATATCCCAAAATGAAATACAATTCATAGTATTCACCTTCAATTTTGCAAGATCTGTTGGTCTAAAAAAAAATTGTTTGGCTTTTTTGGGGCTCCCAGAACTAACCCCATTTTTCCCTGTTCTAAATTATCAAACACTTTTTATAACACGAGATTTCGGGAACGTAATACCGTGCTAAATGATGGTTTTTGTATATATGACCAAACAGTAAAAGGGGTTAAGAAATGTTTTTAGGGAACTCGCAGGATAATGTTACTCCCCAGAAAAATGCAACCCCGGAAGTGGGGGAGGCGGGTTTCAGGCAAAAGGCGTTTGGGACGGGTTCCGACCTGAACAAAATGGAGCCAGTCATAAAAAACGGAGGTAATATTTCCCAAAAAAAGTCCCCCTGACTCCCCAAAAAGGGAGTCCGAAACAAAGGGCCCACGTACTAAATAAGCCCGCCCAAAGGAATTTTAGGCAGTCCTTTGGTAAAAAAGGGGAAAAACAATAGAATTAAAGAAAGAAATCATTGAAAAAATATGATAGTGGGCGTATGGTTGCCGGGAGGAAACCCCATTAACCATCATTTCCCATTGTGGCAAAAAAAAGGAAAATAAGGGGTTTGGGAAAAGTTCTTGCCCCCAATACCCTCCCTATCCAGCCCGGGGCCACAGATCATTTAAAAAAAAAATCTAAAAAAGCAATCAAAGGTGTTTGACATAACCAGACACTCGAAAGAGTTTGGGGAAAAACACCAGTATCCTCCACAAAACCTTATAGGAAGGCTTATGATTGGTGACTTTAGGACTTTAACTCTGCTTGGAAAAAATTTGGCGATTGTGTCCCCACAAAGATTTTGAAGGGGTTTTAGGGCCCCGTTTTCCCATGCCAGTTTTTGGGAAAAATTTTTTGGGGGGGAATTCCTGGGGTTGGATGATTTAGGATGTGGAAGAGGGGGGAGGACCACTCAAAGCTAACCACTGGAGGCGAAGACCTTCAACGCAACAGCAAAGACCACGCGGGAAAGCTTACGGGGAAGAGAGAGGAAGGTGCCTTCCAAAGATTAAGGACATTTGTTCAAAGTGGGGAAAAGGGCAAATGTTTTGGGGAACACACCCCCAAAAAGCTATTGTAGGCTTTCTGCGACATGTTCAATGACAATGCCTTGTCCCTTTTAGGCAAATTTTAAAAAGACCCAAACCAGAGCACCTAACAATTTTTTTTGGGACGAGGTATTTGACTTCAAGCTGGTCCCGGTGGCAATAAAAAAAAAAAAAAAGGGGGAATAACCCCGAAAAGGCTTTTTTCCTGAAGCCTTTATGGAAGGGGCCCCCCTTCCAAAAATTTGAAATTCTCCTCCCCTTCCCCCCCCCTGCTTCCATATACCAAAAAACTCTTCAATAAAGGTAAGTGTCATGTTAGTATTGTTTTATACTTTCATGTCTCATTGTTTTTTGTATGTAAATCTATATGAAAAAAAAAAAAAATTTTTTTTTAAAATTTTTTTGGGGTTTTAAAGGTTTAAATTTTTTCTTTTTGAAGAATGGTTTTGCCTTCGTGTTTCCCCCATTGGGAACCCTCTGGGGATTAATCATAAACCGGGCCACTGTAATAGATAAAATAGGACCTGAAACAAACCACCTATGGAATTTTGTTTTTATCAGACAAATAATAATCAAGAAGTCCGGGAACAACACCTGAATAAAAACCCCCAAAATTATCAACAACTACCCTCTCGTCTGGGGCCCCGTGATACCCTAATAAAACTGCCTCCCGTTTTAAAAAAAGGCTCAGAAGAGGTTTTAATCCCCGGGGGAAAATATTGGGTTTTTTCTTGAAAGGTTAAAATTCGATAACCTTTCTAATGTGAATATTCTTAAGTGGCTTTGGTTCGTTTTTTTGAGATAAAGACAGAACCATCCCTTTCTGTCGCGGGGTCGCGGAGCTGGGTCAAGTGGGCAGAGAGCGGGTCAGTCACGGTGGATATCGATAGGTCGGAGGTCGTGGGTGAAATGGAGGGGAGTTTGGGGTGAAACGACCAAAACGGAGTAGTGGTTTCATTTCGTAATTAGAAAGGTTGTAACTGCGTCCGGGGATAATGCAGGACATTAAATCTGGGAATCACCATAATGGAGGGTAAATTGTCAAAACAATGAGTGATACAAGCAGACCGGGTAGTCATTTCTAGGAACCTCGGCGTGGTAACCACAATATAGGTGACGTGACTATCTGGCTGAATACGATCGCAAACCCTGATTCTGGGTAACCTTCATGGTGTGATTTATAGCTGGTGAACATTGTGGGACGTTAAGTCCAGTGAATCGCGTGGATCGGGTGGCATCAAGTGAAGAGACGCCATCCGGGACCGCCATGTTGGGTATGAAGGAGATGATCGTTTCCATCTCTACTCATCGACTCTGAATTTCGGAATAGAGATGATGAAAGGTATAACCTAGTGGGATATTAAACCATAGTGTGTATAGTGGTTAAAGTTATATGAATAAACTGTAAGAAAGGAAATAGCGAGAGATATGAATCGCTACTCCCGATCAACCGCATGTTACTTAAACCGTCCTGTCCCTGGATGGCAGAGGGATCAAGGGAATCAATCTTCTCTTGACTCATTGGGACAACCACCAACATCACCGGCTTGCCGAGATAATTTCTCCCGAGCAAGACCACGAGATCTATCGAAGCATAGTGACAAGATGTTGCTTCCCCACCGTAAGTATTCATGTTATCTTAGCTACCGTCTGGCCAGTAGGATGTTGGGATAATGTAGGTCTGCGGTGGAATGATAATGATCTTCCATGACCATCACGGATAAAGGGTGAGTGATATTAACAAATTGTACTCTCTCCTCCTTCCCCAATCAGTCAGATATTAACCCATACAGTCCACTAAAATTAACAATACCGAAACTATTGGTGTTACCCATTCTTATTAAACTGGTCAAGGATAGATGTGGGTTTAGAGTGAGAATATCGAAGGGAGTCATTGCAGAGACCAGGATGACTCTCTAGTTTTCTCACACGCATAACGGGGTAACCGCTAAAATTATACTAGTCGGTCAACTCTCCGGGAGATTATTTGTTGTAAGTGGCAGTGAAGCCCAGATAGGTAATCTCTTAATTCCCCACAATGTCTGTGCATATACAAAAAAACGCCCACAACAACGCAGAGACACTCATATTATGTGTGATGAGTGTAAAACACAACTGTGCATGACACCATGTTTCAAAGACTTCCACAAGCTGCAGAACTTCTAGGAACATGTCCAGTGTCTCTATATGTGTATAAATATGATAGAAAAACAGTAATAAACAACATTTTATATTGTTGGTTTGTGTAAACATATTTTGTAAACAATATAATTACAACAATGCTTGTGCGGTTATTGTGTAGTATACAACGATGAATATATAAAAACAGGCCTAATATTGGTCTCACAGGCCATGTTATTTGAAAAAATTAAAAAAGAAAAGAAAAAGTACAAAAAAAAAATAAACTCTTTCCGGGTGACCGGGCGGCGATGTTTCCATAAGGGTTCAATTTCCTTCACCTCCATATCTCCATAAGATTTATCGCAAAAATTTTGTTTTAAAACCACTGGAAAAAAAAATTATTTCATAAGAAAAAAAATTATTTTTTCGAATATTTTTTGACCCTCAGAACAAGTCTGAGAGAGGGCCTCAACCCTGAAACGGTTAATATACTAAAAACGTTATAAATGCTGCAAAGGTGACATTAAAACAATATGTAAAGCGGTTGACAAAACCTACTACCAGTAGAGAGCTTGAAATATGAGGGGGGTCCTCACTTAACAAAATTTGCTTACCGCCTACTCTTTGGAACCTAAAAATCGATTTTTTAAAAAGGAAAGTACAAAAAAATAATTTCTGCGCAGTCCATTTAAAGTGTTAATTTTGTAATTACGTCCAAATTATTAAATATTGACGCAAGCCTATACCACTGAAAAAACTATCATTTCATAAGAAAATAATTTTTTTTTCGAATATTTTTCGACCCTCAGAACAAGTCTGGAGAGGGCCTCTCAACCCTGAAACGGTTAATATACTAAAAACGTTATAAATGCTGCAAAGGTGACATTAAAACAATATGTAAAGACGGTTGACAAAACCTACTACCAGTAGAGTATGCTTGAAATATCAGAAAGGGGTGGCTCCTCACTTAACGACAAATTTGCTTACCGACCTACTCTTAGGAACCTAACTCGATTGTTAGTGAGGAGTACCTGTACTTTCATTAAAATGCTAATTGTAATTATGTGCCAAAATTATTAGTATGTGACTCAAGCCTGCAGACAAGTTACAGAAAAATTTCATTTGGGTTGGTTCCCACATGGAAAATTCTCCTCTGCATCGTGAAGGAAAGTTCTTCTCCACATCGTGAAGGAATATTCTCCACCACTTCGTAAAGGAAAATTCCCTTCGTGTAGGCCTCTCCAATGCTTTAGGAGAACTACCTTCATTACCCCCTTCCCCATTTACACCCATTGACCATCCACATGGTCAGTTTGTAGATACATCTCTCTCTCAAGGATCCCTATGGAAATAAGTCATGGACCCCAATGAAAATAAGTCAAGGATTCAAATGAAAATACAGTGGTACCTCGGTTTTGTCGATAATTCATTCTAGAATGCTGTTCGAGCGTCTTACCGAACGAATTTGTTCCCATAAGGACAAATGTAAATTAGATTAGTCCATTTCAGACCCCCAAAAATACACTTACAAAAGCACTTACAAAAACACACCTACATAATTGTTCGAGTTGGAGCTGTAAAAAACAGAGGGTCCACTGTAAGTCAAGGACCCAAATGGAAATAAGTCAAGGACCATAATGGAAATAATTCAAGGACCCCAATGAAAATTCAAGGACCCCAATGGAAATTCAAGGACCCCAATGGAAATAAGTCAAGGACCCCATGAAAAATTCAAGGACCCCAATGGGAATAACTCAAGGACCCCCAATGGAAATAAGTCAAGGACCATAATGGAAATAATTCAAGACCCCAATGAAAATTCAAGGACCTCAATGGAAATAAGTCAAAGACCCCAATGGAAATTAGTCAAGGGCCCCAATGGAAATAAGTCTGGGATCCCAATGGAAACAATTCAATGGCCCTAATGGAAATAAGTCAAGGATCCCAATGGAATTAAGTCAAGATCCCCAATGGAAGTAAGTCAAGGACCCCAGTGGAAACAAGTCAAGGATTCCAAATGAAATAAGTCAAGAACCCCAATGAAAATAAGGACCCCAAATAATAATAGTTAAAAATTATTTACTACAAGTACATGTACAAGGTATACAGACCATAACTGACATCAATGACATATTTACTACTATGTATATAGAAAGCCGCTTGTTATGCAGAGCATTTCCCGCAAATTAGGTCAGTTTTGTCCGAAGTACCCATTTTACTGATGGGTGAACATAGTCAACCAGTGTAAAGAAACACGCCCAATGTTTCTACCCACGCTGGGAATCGAACACAGACCATCACCATGTGAAGCGAGAACTTTAGCCACCAGGACACAGAAACAAATCAATGGCCTCAATGGAAACAAGTCAAGGATCTCAAAAGAAATGTCAAGAACACCAATAATAGCAAGTCAAGGACCCCAATAACAATAAGTGAAGGATCCCCAATACTGGGAAATAAATCACTTTGACTTTTATGGGTTATCCTGGTGGGTAATTTACACTACGTTATTATACAATAAGATAACAGAAAACAGGTGATATCACAACATCCAAAAAAAACACTGAAAAAATAGTGTACCTATGTGTACCTGTACCAAAATAAACTTAAAGACCCCATAATGTTCAATGTTAATTTTAGTAGAAAAAGAGCTTTTGGTTGACCATGTTGACACAGTAAGCTTCCCAGCAGAGCTGAGAAAGCTTACTTCCAAGAGCGACTACAAGAATGATTGTGTGTGAGGTGACTAACACCCAGGTACCTACTTACTGTTAGGTGAACAGTGACAGCAGGTGTAAGGTATGTATGCCTTTATGCCTGAGGGCTCTTCATCCAAGGAACACGATTCTCCTTGGATCGAACCTAATTAACTCCCATTCCTGTAAACGCTGTTACCCCTATGGGTTTAGGGCTTCCCCATAATTAAGCCTCCAGCTTACAACGGAAAGACCAGGGTTCGATCCTGGGAGGATCAATCCTGTTCCTTGGATCAAGAGCCCTTACAGGCATAGAGGTCAGTGTTAGGTGTAAAACAGCTCCACTTCCTCGGATCAGGAGCCCTTTAACCTTGAGGGGAAGCCTCTACGAAGTCGTCACCTAATTAACACAATGAAGGGTAAATCCGGTTCCTTGTATCAAGAGCTCTTCGTTGGAATCAAAACACCTCCATAGAAAGGGTAAGATAGATCCACTTCCTCGGATCAGGAGACCCCCGCTACGGAAGGACCTACGTATAAACGACACCTAATTAACTCATTTACAGGAGGATAAATCCAGTTCCTAGGATTAAGAGCCTCTCACTGGCATGAAATCAACTCCCTAGATAAATTAAACTACCTCCACTTCCTCGGATCAGAAGCCTTTCACCAGGAAAGCACCTATCAAGCAGCGTCACCTAATTAACGCCTAATTTACCCAACCTACACATAATTTCCCTTATTTCTGACACTGGTCTTAAGAACACTCACATATTAGGACCACATAAAGTGTATATTACATAAGACTTGACCTCAGGTAAAGCAATAAAGTCGAAAATAAAGTCTGACCTTAAGAGCAAAACACAACACAGCTGATCCAGCAGCCAGGGAGTAGTAATGTAAAGTTTACTTTTTTTTTTTTTTTATTTATAAACACAATACAATATAACAAGAATACAATTACAAACAAAACACATGAAGAATTCAACTCCCTGAGACAACATCCATTAAAGACAAAAAAAACTTGATACGTGGTAGGAAACCACTTGCATAAAAAATGTATGAATACTAAAAAAATACATCACATTTTACACAAAGTCAGAACAAAACATGTATATTGTTTTATGTAGACGAGAACAAAACCAAAAAAGCAACTTAACAATCCAAAAGTACATTAATAATTCGCACCAGTGCGCTTACACACACCTGATGTGGAGCAAAACCATTCATTAACTACAAGAACATAAATAATGAAGTTTTTTTTGTTTTTGGTATATATTGCCATTTTATTAAACAAACCATAAGTACATAACAAGTAAATGGAAGGCCCACCGGCCCGGTAATGTACCATGTACTCAAAGACATGAAATGTAACTGTCGTGCCGATTAGGTAAAACTGGTCAATTAGCAAGAACTCATCTAAAATTAAGTCCTTTCTAAAACTTTCTCTTATACGTTTAAAGATATATTTTTTTCATTTATGTTAATGTAAGAATTTATAATTTTGTACCAAGAGAAACTTTGAAAACCTACCTAACCTTATTACAACAAGCGCAATTTAATTTAGCCTAACCCAACTAAATATATTTTAGATACGTTAACATTAATTTAATAATAAACAAACATAATTAAATATATTTTTTTCGTTAGGTTCAGAATGATTTTTGCGAAATTATTGCATACACAAATTTTCGCTTGTCTTATATGGCAAGAAGAGCATTGCTATTTAAGCCAAAATTGCAAGTTTTACCTAATCGGCACGACATAACCATACCCATTGCTTCCCAGTCTCACACATACCCATCACTCCTGACTTTACACTGTACACATATTATTTTCCCCAAAAAAATAAAATTCTTAAATTAACCACAATTCCTCATACAGGGCAAAATCATACAAACAACCACAGGAAGATCCAAGACCTATAGGTCCTAGCAGTTATTTGACATAGTACATGGTTATTTGGTCATGTCTTTGCTTGCATGTATACAAGTCGTGCCTTTTATTATGCACTATCCAGGCGACATAAAGGTCACATATGTACTGGACCATGCAATCCACACTCATCCATTACTCGACATGAATCCCTGAACACTCACATGTACAATGTCGCTTTACTCAGTGCACAATATACAAAAGCACAGGGCCTCAATTAATATAGAAACCACGAAATCCTACTCCAGCACAAAGAACCATTCATCTTAACATACTATATTTACAAAATGTAAACTATTACTAGTGGTACTAGTAGTAGTACAAGTATTGTTATTGTTATTATTTTTATTAATGATAGGTGATCCAGACAGCCAGGGAGTAGTAATGTAAAGTTTACTATTACTAGTACTAGTAGTTTAATTAGTTTAATATCTTTATTATGCACCCCATACCCATCTTGTGGGCGGTAGTCAAAAGATTACAGAGGTACATACGGGTCCAGGGACTGGGCCCCAAAGTTTGATAGATGAGCAAGTTACAAAGGTAATGAACTCAGATGGTCACAATCATGACAAGTTACAAAGGTATTTGTAACTTGTGACTCATGTGTCTTACCCTGAGACTGAAGAAATACTTCCTGACATCCCTGTGACTCATGTGTCTTTACCTCCCAGTTGTGTCACAGTAATTATTTCACAAATCTCAAACAGTTCATTACTGTCTGTTAGAAATGCACCGCATGATAGTCACTTTCTTTTGTCTACCTGGAGTCTACCTGGAGAGAATTCCAGGGGTCAACGCCCCCGCGGCCCGGTCTGTGACCAGGCCTCTTGTTGGACCAGAGCCTGATCAACCAGGCTGTTACTGCTGGCCGCACGCAGTCCAACGTACGAACCACAGCCCGGCTGATCAGGTACCGACTTGAGGTGCCTGTCCAGTGCCTGCTTGAAGACAGCCAGGGGCTTGTTGGTAATCCCCCTGATGTATGCTGGGAGGCAGTTGAACAATCTTGGGCCCCTCACACTTATTGTGTTGTCCCTCAACGTGCTAGTGGCACCCCTGCTCTTCATTGGGGGGATGTTACATCGCCTGCCGAGTCTTTTGCTTTCGTACGGAGTGATTTTTGTGTGCAAGTTTGGTACTAAGCCCTCGAGAATTTTCCATGTGTATATAATAATGTATCTCTCCTGCCTGCGTTCTAGAGAGTACAGGTTTAGGAACTTCAAGCGTTCCCAGTAGTTGAGGTGGTTTATCGCACTTATGCGTGCGTGAAGGTTCTCTGCACATTTTCAAGGTCAGCAATTTCACCCGCCTTGAAAGGTGCAGTTAGTGTGCAGCAATATTCCAGCCTAGATAGAACAAGCGATCTGTAAGTGTCAACATGGGCTTGGCATCCCTGGTTTTGAAGGTTCTCATTATCCATCCTGTCATTTTTCGAGCAGATGCAATTGCTACATTGTTATGGTCCTTGAAGGTGAGATCCTCTGACATGATCACTCCCAGGTCTTTGACATTAGTTTTTCGCTCTATTGTGTGGTTGGAATTAGTTTTGTACTCCGATGAGATTTTAATTTCTTCACGTTTTCCGTATCTGAGTAATTGAAATTTCTCATCATTGAACTTCATATTGTTTTCTGCAGCCCATTTAAAGATTTGGTTTATGTCTGCTTGGAGTCTTGCAGTGTCTTCAACGGTGGACACTGTCATACAGATTCGGGTGTCATCTGCAAAGGAAGACACAACACTGTGGCTTATATCCCTGTCAATGTCTGATATGAGGATGAGGAATAGGATGGGAGCAAGTACTGTGCCTTGTGGAACAGAGCTTTTCACAGTAGCTGCCTCAGACTTTACTCTGTTGACTACTACTCTTTGTGTTCTACGTGTTAGGAAATTATAAATCCATCTACCAACTTTTCCTGTTATTCCTTTATCACGCATTTTGTGTGCTATTACACCATGGTCACACTTGTCAAAGGCTTTTGCAAAATCTGTGTATATAACATCTGCATTCTGTTTATCTTCTAGAGCATCCAGGACCTTGTCGTAGTGGTCCAGTAGTTGGGACAGACAGGAGCGGCCTGCTCTAAACCCATGCTGTCCTGGGTTGTGCAATTGATGGGTATCGAGATGGGTGGCGATCTTGCTTCTTAGAACCCTTTCAAAGATTTTTATGATATGGGACGTTAGCGCAATTGGTCTGTAGTTCTTTGCTATTGCTTTACTGCCCCTTTGTGGAGCGGGCTATGTCTGTTGTTTTTAGTAGCTGCGGACGATCCCAGTGTCCATGCTCCCTCTCCATAGGATGTTAAAAGCATGTGATAGGGGCTTCTTGCAGTTCTTGATGAACACGGAGTTCCATGAGTCTGGGCCTGGAGCGGAGTGCATGGGCATGTCATTTATTGCCTTTTCAAAGTCATTTGGCGTAGTGATGATGTCAGAAAGGCATGCGTCTGTCAAGTTCTATGGCACTCTCATGAAAAAATCATTTAGGTTTTCGATTTTCAGTCTGGTTAGTGGCTCGCTAAAGACTGAGTCATACTGGGATCTAACAATATTTTATTATATATAAAGTACATTACAAATATACTGCTATATATATATATATATATATATATATATATATATATATATATATATATATATATATATATATATATATATATATATATATATATATATATATATATATATATATATATATATATATATATATATATATATATATATATATATATGGGGTCCCCTCTAGTGCAAATTGTGGGACCATAGCCTCGGAGAAGTGGATAAAAAGGCTTCAAGGAAGAATATTTGGATTTCTTTCTGAAGCCATTTGAATATTCCACTTCTCCTACCACCCCATCCTATATACACACATACATGCATATAAATGCTTTATTAATAGACAGAATACATTTATAGAAAACACAAACATGAATACAATGGTACAATATGTCAAAGATTATGAATATCCTCCAGTTCCTCCGAAGCCGGACGCGAGCAAGTATGCAGCATGCGTTTCCCTCTGGATGGCCACGCTGAGACGCTGGAACATGAACGTGGCTGCCCTTGGGTCCCTGGTGGTGTCGATGAGTCTGGAACCCAGTTCTTTAAGGAAACGTGTTGCATTTTGTCCCCACGCTCCCAAGGTCTCTGATCCCACTGGGACAAATTTATACTGTTGGCTTATGTCCCTGTACTTGCCGATCTTGTACTCCTCTCTGTGGTCAGCAGCTCCTCCCTGTCGCCCAACACTGTGATGGATGTAGGTGTCAGCCAGTGTCGACACACAGGTATAATCCCATGCTAAGAGCTTGCCATTCTTCCAAGGATAGATGGTGATCCCGCGGGCGGTTTGCTGGGTTGTGGGCGTTGTTGGCTGCTAGTGATCGAGGCTCTCTCTCGGCTGGGCATCCAGCTGTAGCAAGGGTTCTCTTTATGATGTCGTTGACCTCATTGTGTCTTGCATGCCAACCCTTGGTTTTAGAACAGTTAAGACCATGTAGACCATATTGGTCGGCTTGGCATCGCTGCAAATACACGTATATTCCGTGTGAATAGGGGCAGCAAGGCGCAGAGCCACTGCAATACGAAGGGTCTTAGGGTCCAGGCGTGTTCCCATGGCCGAAATGGGAACTGTTTGGAGGAAGTCCCCAGAGTGATGTGCACTCACAGCTAGGAGACGGGCAGTCTCCCTGTCTGATGTTAAGGCCCTGAGCATATTGGCAAGTATCTTTTCAGCGATGGGGCGTCCCAGCTTGACTGTTTGTAGGCCAGTTCTTCACTAGGTTTTGGTGTTGGAGCAGCAAGAGTCTCCCATTCAGTGATGGCAATTGTGTAGCTAGGGTCCTGTATTCCTGCTGAATCACTGAGGTTGTCTGGAAGAATTTGTTTTATTAGCTCATTTGATGCTATGGAAGAGGATAAGAAGGCTGGTAGGGCAATCTGGGAGGATTTGCGACTCCCAGCCCCCAAGTCTGACTGGAAGTGAGGCTTGCAACCACTGTCCATCATCGAGGGAAAGATTCAATACACTCTCTAGCATGGTCTTGAGGAGAGAGTCATATTCCTCGAGTTTCGGGCTGTTGAAGGCTGGGGAGCATCTCAGGAAGTATGTAAGTTTTGGGATTGACAGGCACCTGGTGAGTAAGTAGAAGGCATCATGTGTATCGATGTCTTTCATCCTACCTTCCATCGTCCTGAGGTCGGAGATTTTTTTTTCCAGGACCAGATCGATGGCATTGGGCCCAAGAGGAGCACCAAGGAGAGTGCTGTTGGCTGGATCGATGGCTCGTGCCCCTGGTAAAACAGCCCTAATGTCCTGGATCATCTGTGGATTGGTGGAAACTATCTCACATTTCGTGGGGTTTAAAGATAGGCCCAGGCTACCTACCATATCTTTAATTTTCCTGATGTCTCCTAGAGAGATTGTGCAGTGCCAGCTAGGGTGCCATCATCCAAGAACCAGATATTGAGCTCACTGGACAATGCTTCTGTGACATCCTTGATGGCTAGACAGAATAGAAAGGAGCAAGAGGGTCCCCCTGTTGCACACCCTCACACGAGTCAATTTCATGGTCCCCAAACAAAAGTTTAGAAGCCACACTGTAACACGATTCTATGAAAGGATAGAGGGAAGGAAAGTGCCTAGAAACTGCTTGGAGAGCAGCATCCCTTCTGACTGAGTTGAAAGCATTGGCAAAGTCCAATTTGATTAAAGCTTTTTCATTGGACATGTTGTTGATGTATACTCGGGCTGCATGGGCAGCTGCTTCACAGCCTTGTTGAACACCAAAACCGAGCTGAGTTGGTTTCAACATTGAGGCAGCATCTTGACTCACCCTTCGTACTGCAGCCTTGGCAACTAGGCGCCGAAGGGTGTTGCCCACTGCAATGGGCCTGATTCCTCCATCCTTTTTCCGGAGGGCACACAGTGAGGCACAACGGCACAAGGCAGTCCGGAATAACTTTTCATTGGGTTTCCTGAACATTGCTCTTTGATTTGTCAGTAAAGTATACTAGCTGATTCAACGTAACAAATAATTTAAATGTTTGTTGTACCGTGATATACAGGAATTGATTATTCCTCTCAAAATTAGCATAAATTCATATATATATATATATATAGTATATATATATATATATATATATTATATATATATATATATATATATATATATATATATATATATATATATATATATATATATATATATATATATATATATATATATATATATTTGTTATTATTATTATCCAATCAGTTGCTCAGAGTATTTTGTGGCTGTTATTCTGTTTGTCCTGGTTCTTCTGTCCTCTAATATTGTTAGAATAAATTTTGACAGCCTCTCATCATAACCTATTATCTCTGGAACTAGTCTCGTTGTGTACCTTTACACATTCTCCAGTTTCTTAACATACATTTACAGGTGTTGATTCCTTGCTGGTGTTACATAGTCCAAAATGAACCTGACATATGTTGTATAAGATGTCCGGAATAACTTTTCATTGGGTTTCCTGAACATTGCTCTTTGATTTGTCAGTAAAGTATACTAGCTGATTCAACGTAACAAATAATTTAAATGTTTGTTGTACCGTGATATACAGGAATTGATTATTCCTCTCAAAATTAGCATAAATTCACAATGAACTAGAACTAGAAGGGACTCACAGGTAAGAACCCACTAGGGGCGAGGGGGAAGTGGGAATAAACGGGGATCACCATGCCCAGCCCTTTTAGGGCAGGGTTTTTTTTTTATATTTTATTGAAAAAAAAAACAATTACAAAACACATGACAATACGGAGACAGAAAACAGAGTGATAACTTAAAATACAAGCACTAACTGTGCTTGGCAAAGCAACAACAAAGGTTAACAAAAAATTTCCATACTTAAGAAAACATACAAAGCATAAAAACAATGCACAAAACCAGACAAACTTATCACCCAATGCTTACCATCCATGAACAGGAAAAAAATAATAACCGTATGTACATAATCCCGAAGGACATAAATCACAAACAGCCACTAAATGACGTAAATGACAGTATAACAAAATATACTAAATATAGTCATCACTCAAGGGCTTATTATTCACACGTCTGTAAAGTACAGACAACGACCCAATGAAACTTTATTACATTACAAAATTAGAAGACAATACAAACACAACAATTGTAACAATATAATAATTATACTAACAGCGCCATCCCCTACAAAACTACACACACTGTTGATCATTAACATCAATAATTAAGTTACACAGTAAGCAAAAACATACATATTCACCAGTGTATAATAACGTAATAGCACAGAACATATGACTCATCTCCAAAACTGAAAACTTTTTTATACAAGACAAAAACACAGGTAAAGGAATGATGTCATTCCGAAAAAGTAGTTT
>WNWK01043890.1:0-15314 GCA_009830355.1 Cherax destructor | reverse complement strand
AAAAAGTAACAATGTTGAATGTATGGTATCTCCCCTTCGATGAAATTGGGGCTGATGAAATAGTAATAAACAGCAAGCCCGTCAGCCAAAGCAGTGGCAGATGTTACTAGTGAAGGGAGTTTGACATGGACAAAGCTGCATTTTTTCATGATGCTCTACACTTTTGCCCATGAGTTTTGATCCTCAATGGATGTCTTGAGTTCATCAACTGGTTAGATGTGAGAAGCTAATAAAGTTTTTTAAAGGAAGACTGCCTCCTTGCTCTGAGAGCTGGAGATGACATGACAGTGAATCCTCGAGCAGAGAGAGTGGTATTTTCTGTTGTAGTGAGTAACTTCTCAGTTTCCCTTTATCTCTTTAAGACAATGAAGGCCTTTTAGTGTCAATATGGTGTTGAACTTACCTGCAGCCCCCCCCTAACGGCGGCTGCAAGACAAGTTTCGATCAATCATTCACAGTATGAAGACGTGGGTATGATTCACCTCCCCAACGGAGATCGCGGGGAGACTGAATGAGGAGAGTCACAGCTGCTGTGCCCGCACTTATATATTTATTCAATTCTGGGTATCTTATATAGGTAGAAATATTAGCAAAATTTATTTTTTTTGTAAACCAAACCAAAAACGAAAACAGAGTAAAAAAAATATAAAAATTTTTTCTTTTTTAAAACCAATAAAAAGACATCTGATTATTTGTTTTCTCAAAAAAATTTTTTTAAATATATTATAGGTTGAAACTTCATTTGCAAAATTGAAATAATCGTTCCCAGCAAATTGCTAAACGTTGCTTAAAATAATTTTCAAATTTAAACTATTTATAAACTATCAATTTGGGGAAATATACCATGAACCTTCAAAAACAAATTTTTATAACTATTACCATAATTTTTTAAGGGGGGGACCGGTAAGCCAGCGAAGAACTCTATCAGATGCCCATACTCCATCAGGGGTCATCACTGACTAAGACCGGAGTCGGGAAAACGTTTGTCCTTTTTCCCTGGGGAAACCTTACCTAACCTTGAACCTACATAAAAGGTCACCAACTGGCCAAGCCCCGGGGCCAAGACAGTACCACAAACCCTCACCCAATCCTTGAACATGAAATTTTTAAATTTTGTTGGCTTATCCTAGGGCCTAGGTAATTTAAACAAGTAAATAAACATATTAAAATTTAAAACCAAAATGTGAACTCAACTTTTAATTAAGAAATAATCATACAAGCAGCCTCAATAAAACTAATTAACTTTAAAATGTGATGTAAGAAGAGTAGAATTTTTATTAAGCCGACATATCTCATTCGCCATTACACCCGTCCCATTATGATGCGGGTGGGAGTGACAAGAATCTGTCACGCCCTAAGGGGTGTTCGGGGTCAATGCCCCGCGGCTCAGTCCGTGACCAGATACTTCCATCCAGTGATGTGTCAAGCTTCAACACAGTCCAGAGAATGTTATGACATGAGCTGCCCAGACCACCATATAAAGGGAACAGTACGATACAGAGAAAGCAGGGAAAGGGAAAATGAAAATGAACAGCAATCTTTTTTAGATATAAGGAGAAACAACCAGATAAAAGAAAGAGACAAAAGGTGGAAATTGTACAGAGGGGACAGATGGGCAGAACAGTGGGACAAGACAAGACAGGCACCAGCTCATCAGGGCCGTATAAACAATCAAAGTCAGTACTGGAGAAACCATGGGTATGGTCACCAGGGGCCATACCAGGTAGGACATCACCAGTGGTACTAACCAAACACAAAGAAAGACCAAACATCCCAAATGGTAACTCCTACTTCATATTTGCAAATATTCAGGGTCTGAAATCAAATAATAATGACAAAGTTAGTTATGTTAGTGGACTCCTATCAGAAGCAAATGCCATGTTTGGAGCATTTACAGAAACACATACAAGGGATGTTTTGGACGGAGAGATTCAGATAGAAAACTATAACATGTATAGATGTGATAGAATTAATAGGTCACAGGGAGGAGTAGGACTCCATATAAAAGATACTCTCTGTTGCACAGAAGTGTTGAACGCTACGAATGATATAGTAGAAATCCTCGGCATTAAAGTGGAAAATAAGAATCTAGTAATTATCCTAGTATACAAACCACCATCAGCAACTGCGGAGGAATTCACAGAACAGTTAAAGAAGATAGATAGCTATCTGGATAGGCTAGAGAATCCCACCCCAAACATTTTAATCTTTGGAGATTTTAATCTCCCTCATGTAAAATGGAAGATGAGGCACCATAATTTTATACCAGAAATAACTCCTGGAAGCACCCTGGCTCAACAGGCACATACCAGGGAACTAATGAGGCTTTGTGAAAAGTACTCACTAAACCAACAGATAATTGATCCCACTAGAAATGAAAATACACTGGATTTGATATTCACAAACAACGAGGAATTAATCAGAGACATAACAGTTACAAAAACAATATACTCTGATCATAACATCATAGAAGTTCAAACTAGTATTAACTCAGGGTTAGGGAACTGCGACACTAATGTTAGAGACGGAATGTTCAGTAAGTTTAATTTTAATAACCATAGAATTGACTGGGAAAAAATAAACCAAGAGCTATCAGACATATCATGGGAATCAGACATGAGCACCCTAAATCCCCAACAGTGCCTAGAGAAGCTGAATACAGAAGCATACAAGGTATGTATGAAACACGTACCATTGAGGAAACCCCGAAGAAGATCAGATATAGAGAGAGAGCGTAGGAGATGGTACAGGAGAAGAAAACGGGTTACTGAATTGCTGAAAAACACAGTTATGTTGCAACAGAGGAGAGATAGCCTTAACCGAGAGATCACGGAATTAGAGCACAAACTTAAGATGTCATACCTGACAGAAGAAGTACAAAGGGAACAAAGAGCCATACAGGATATTGCAAGAAACCCAAAATATTTCTACTCCTATGCAAAATCCAAGCTAAGAACTACCTGTAGAATTGGACCATTATTGAGAGGAGATTCGTATACGGACGATGAACAGGAAATGGTGAAATCCTAAAAGAACAGTATGAGTCAGTGTTCAGCAACCCACTAAATGACAGCAAGGTAGAAAATGCAGAAATATTTTTCACTCCAGCAGAAGGCTGCGCAGACCACCTAACCGACATTAGTACAAATCCCATAGATTTCGAAAAAGAAATGGCCAACATGCCCACTCACTCAGCACCTGGACCAGATGATTCATGGAATGCTTTATTTATAAAGCAGTGCAAAGTACCATTAGCAAGAGCCCTTAGTATTCTGTGGAGAAAGAGCTTAGATCTAGGTGAAATTCCAGAGGCCTTAAAGAGTGCAGACATAGCTCCTTTGCATAAGGGAGGTAGTAGAGCACTAGCTAAAAATTACAGACCAGTAGCCCTCACTTCTCACATCATAAAAATCTTTGAAAGAGTGATGAGACGGCAGATTACAAAGTTCATGGACCAGCACAACCAACATAACCCGAACCAGCATGGCTTTAGAGCGGGTCGATCATGCCTGTCACAGCTGCTGAACCATTATGACAGAATTACGGAGGCATTGGAGGACGACCAAAACGCAGATGTGATTTACACAGATTTTGCAAAGGCGTTTGACAAATGCGATCATGGAGTGATAGCGCACAAAATGAGGGCCATAGGCATTACGGGAAGGTAGGCAGATGGATTTTGAGTTCCTAACACACAGAACACAAAAAGTAGTAGTGAACAGGGCAAGATCCAGCATCAGCGAGGTCAAAAGCTCAGTGCCCCAAGGCACTGTCCTGACACCTCTGCTGTTTCTCATCCTCATAGCAGACATAGATAAAAACACTCAGCACACTTTTGTATCATCATTTGCAGATGACACTAAAATAAGCATGAAAGTCACTACGGTAGAGGACACTGAAAAATTACAGGAGGACATACGCAGGGTCTTCCAATGGGCAGGGGAGAACAACATGACGTTCAATGGTGATAAGTTTCAGCTGCTTAGGTATGGAAAAAATGAAGAACTCAAAAGGAACACTATATACAAAACGCAAGAGGGTCACCACATAGAACGAAAGGAACACGTAAAGGACTTGGGAATAATTATGTCTGCTGATCTGTCGTTTAAAGACCATGACAAGACAAAGATCACAACAGCCAGGAAGATGACGGGGTGGGTATTGAGAACTTTCAAAACAAGGGAAATAATGCCGATGGTGACACTATTCAAATCGCTAGTGCTCCCCCACTTAGAATACTGCTCAGTGCTGACGGCCCCGTTCAGGGCAGGAGAAATAGCAGAGCTGGAACAAATCCAGAGATCGTTTACGGCTCACATTGAGCCATTGAAACATCTAAATTATTGGGAACGCCTTCAAGTCTTGAACATGTACTCATTGGAGCGGAGGAGAAAGAGATACATGATAATATATACATGGAAAGTACTTGAGGGCCTGGTCCCAAATCTGCACACTGCCATAACAACATACTGGAGTGAGAGATATGGGAGAAAGTGTAAAATAAACCCAGTGAGGAGCAGGGGTGCGGTGGGGACAATACGGGAGCACTGTATTAACATCCAGGGTCCCAGACTATTCAACATCTTACCAGAAGATATCCGAAACATGGCTGGAACCAGTGTAGAAGCCTTCAAGAGGAAACTGGACAAATATCTTCACCAGGTGCCAGATCAGCCAGGCTGTGATGAATATGTGGGGCAGCGGGCCTCCAGCAGCAACAGCCTGGTTGACCAGGCAAGCACCAGACGAGCCTGGCCCATAACCGGGCTCAGAGAGTACATACTCTCGAAACTCTTCAAAGGTAAAGGTATATCAAAGGTAAGGCCTCAGAGTTGGTCAGGGCCTGATCAACCAGGTTGTTACTACTGGCTGCACGTAAACCGACGTTTGAGCCACAGCCTGGCTGGTCAGAAACCGACTTTAGGTGCCTGTCTAGCGCCTTCTTTAATACAGTTTATGTATGCTGGGAGGCCGTTGAACAATCTTGGGCCCCTGACATTTATTTTGTTGTCTATTTGCGTACTCGTCACTGCCCTGTTTTTCATTGGGGTGATGTTGCATCTCCTGCCAAACAGTTTGCTTTCGTAGGGAGTGATTTTCCTGTGCACATTTGGGACCAGTTCCTCTAGGATTTTCCAAGTGTATATTATCCTGTGTCTTTCTCGCCTGCGTTCCACAGAGAACTGTGAAGGAGCAACTGCTCTATCACACCCTCAAATAATATTTGATAGGACTGATTCCTTCTTATGGAAATAAAAAATAGAAAAACCAATGGTAACAGATAAATTTATTAGTAGCATGCAAAGCAATATATAAAATAATTAAACGAATATAATCCTACCTGAAGCAGATAACGAAAAATTAAATATGTAAATAATTATTGTGAATCAAAGCTAATATGTAAACATAAGAAAATTAATAATATAACAGATGGATGTACTTCCGCAACGCCGCTGTTCAAGGCACGTAGCTCTTGACTCGCTTGGGGGTTGGAATGCTGAGCCAGTATGGATGTACGGTGGTCAATGTTGGACGTGACTTGTGACCTCTTAATAGAATGTCACCCCAACAAGTGTACAGGTTCTGTAGATCTGACGAACTTGGTTTGTTGGAAGTTTTCTCTTAATTGCTATTCAACCAAATGAAAAGTGGGTCTTTTAACAAATGGATAATTTCTCTAGAACGGTATGAAGATTACAGCGTATCTAACACGAGTGGAAGAACTGTAAGTTCTTAAATATGGAAGCCACACAAATGATGATATCGAACACGGCTGGAACCTGTAGAAGCTTGGAAACTGACAATATCTTCACAGGTGCAGATCAGCTGGAGGATATTGGGGCAGCGCTCCACACAAAGCCTGTTGACCACAGCACCAGACGAGCCTGCTCATGGCCGGCTCGAGTAGACTCGAAACTTTCAGTATATCAAAGGTATATCCTGCTGCCCGCCTTGTCTTGCCTGTATTGGATGACCCAAGCCATCAATCAAAGCATAAAAAAAGAAATAAAAAATGACAATCTTTAAAAGAAGTCACTCATATGATTGCCTTTAAAGAAATGGTGAGGACAAAGAGGTTTATGTTAACTATGTTAGTCAAATCAGGTACAGCTGAATTCAATAACAGAAGATATCAGAAACAAGAGTGAAGCTCTTGATTAAACTGAATTAACCACGACCCAACAAAATAAATTACTAAACAGCAATGGATTGGATACTTACAGACATGATGGGAGCCGAGAATCAAATGACCGCAATCAGGTCAGAGTGTTCCACGTTAACTCCCACAGGGTGGAACGGGGTAGTAGAGTAATGGTAACAATGCAAACTTTTTTCAGAACAAGCATTCTGCCAATCAAACTACCACAACCACTCATTAATATTTCCACTACTATCTAAAGAACCTTTCCCTCACAAGTACAAATCAAAGGACTTCAACCGTTCCCAGTAATTTAGGTGCTCTACTGTACTTATACGTGCAGTGCAAGATCTCTGAATATTCTCCACGTCTGCAATTTCGCCTGCCTTCAAAGGAGCATTTAGTGTACAGCAATATTTCGGCCTAGAGAGAACAAGCGATTTGAAAAGAATCAACATTAGCTGGGCATCACGAGTTATGATGGTTCTCATTATCTTTCCCTTTCATTTTCTTCTACATTTGGTAGATACATTGTTGTAATATTTGAGAGTGAGAACTTCTCACATTATGACTCCCAGGTCTTTCACAATAGTTTTTTGCCCTGCCTATTGTGTTACTGGAAAATGTTTTATTCTCCAATAGTTTTTATTTTCTCAAGCTTTCCATAGCGGAGTAATAGAAATTTATCTTCACTGAACTTCATATTGTTTTCTATGCGCAAATATAATTCAGAACTGAATTAATGAGATCGGAAGTGGTTAAGAAAAGGGAGCCAGACGGTACATTAGGCAATTGAACTTTCGCGCCAGAAGTGAGGAAAAACAAACACATATTGTCGGAACTTCCCATGAAAACAGAGAAAAGTTAAATGCAGGATGGACATAAAGAGGGAATGTATAGAAGGATCGTAAAGGTCGTCAGGGTGGACAAAATATCGTAGACAATGGGCATCACGCCGATGATGCAAAGACGGAACATTCGTTTTGCATATAGGTTCTCGAAATAGAGGAATGAAAAGCACATAAAACCAAACGCAATCCCTGATAAATTGCAACAAATTTACAAGGAGCCAGCTGAATATTATTGGTCGTCACATCCCAGTCTCGATAAGATTAGGGAAGAATGAAGACAAGAGTTCTTGCATCAGCTCCCTAAGAAAGCTTGGCAAATGTTCTAAGATTCTGCTGACTATGACAATTTTTTTTTCAGGGAGATAATGTGAAGTTTCCATGACATACATCAAAATAAAAGGCCAAGAATCTGGACCGTATCTCTTTCAAAAATACAGCGTCCATACAGGTATATCGAGGCATTAGAAACAACAATGAGTCTAGTAAAAGTAATATAATGTGTTTTAGTAACAGAAATATTAAACTTATCAGTCGTGGTCCAGTGAGAAACGGTTTCGGTAGCATTATGGGGAGAGGCTGCTTACTACGTCACTGATACCGAGTGTAAAATGAGTGGTGCTAAGAATACAATACTGAAGGACATACTGAGATGAAACTTTTTAATTAATCCGGACAGAGAATTCTAAGACAAGAAAATTAACGAGAAAAATAGGCAAATTACCTGGAAGGCCTAACGAGAGACCTGGGGTTATAATGTTATAATGGAAGGAAGTGTAATACACTTTTTCACTTTAAAAAATGAGATAACTGTTTAATAACACAGGCATTACGACAATAGTATCTAAACAGAGCAAATGTTCAGTAGTAGATCGGTAATTCACGAACGCCAAATTGGTTTGTGGAAAGACAACATTTGTCTCTAAATACAACACCAAACCTCTGTTTACTAGATGTTCCATTAACCTGCAATCTGCACTAGCAAAAACAATGAGTCGTTAGTTAAGAACATTAGAACATAAGAAAGATGGAACACTGCAGCAGGCCTACTGACCCATGCGAGGCAGGTCCATGTAACTCCCCGGAGTTACATGGACTACCTGGAGTTAACCCTCTCCAGGTAGTCAGGTCATTTCTACTTAAGCAAGGAGCACTGCATAAGACCTAGTAGCAGAAGCTAGTCCGGTCCAACTCACACCCACCCACTCATGTATTTATCTAACCAGCATGTGATCCAGGAATTCCAGCAGAACAGTCATTCACGCTGACTCAAAGTCAACGATAAGGACAACGTATTTATTATCACTTCAATATGGAGGACTCTTCAGACAGTCGACGAGCAGGGACGGCGCCATTGTCAACTGCAAGAGCATGCCATTTATACTCCAGTAGCCCCGGTGCAGTGTTCCTTCATTCTAATGTTCGACACCTCATCACACTTGAGTACCTCACATTGCACCTGACTGAATGACCTGATCTCACCACCTATATAAGCCAACCTCTGGTGACTCGCTTCTCCTCATCAGTGCTTAGTTTGTCAGTCTCATCTACTAGTCACAGTGTTCCAGACATGGATCTAATGGAAATCGATTTAAACTGTCGCTTAATGGATGTGTTTTGTGATTATTTACTCAACGAATCCTCAGCCAGTGACGAGAATCACGTCGACGATGAAGAATTGGAACATGTTTTACAGAATGAAGTCCAAACACAGGATCAGCAAGCTGAACTCCGACAACCGGAAAAAGAAATCCATGACCAATCCCCAACTAACAAAACTAGCAATTTATGTTCCACACGAACAGGGAAAAACTTGAAAACCACGGGGCGCCAGGGACATCAGCTGCATCAGTGTCCTAATTGCTACAATATTTATTCTTACGAACACAATTTTACGAATCACCTACTCAGCTGCCATCCTCGAGCAAGCGTTACAGACGACAAGGTACCTGCTCAGGAACGTAGAACCCCGAAGGTTCACCAGTGTCCTCATTGCAACAAGTCTTTCAAATATAAAAGTAGGCTCGAGAGACACTTTCTCACCCACAAGTACAAACAAGTTGGCGAGATCCAGAAAGATGTTACAGTAACGCCTAAGAATTTACCTTCTGGACACACAGCTGTCACACCAAGAAAGGAGAAAATTTGTGCTGGAGAACGGCAGTTTCTTCTTTGTTCCAAGAATTTTACAAACAAACAGTGGTCTGAGGGGGACACACTAACTCACCGTTCAAACAGCAAGAAGTCTAAACTCCAGGATCAGGAGTCAGTTGTCCTGCCTCCAAAAAGCGAAGGAAAATGAGCATTTATCAATGCCCTTATTGCTCCGAGACTTACAAGCGCAAAGCTAAGTTTGAGCAACACCTCGCGGAATACACACCGAATCTTTACTGTCAAAAGCGTGGCCATCAGTGTCCTCGCTGCTCCAAGGTCTTCGAGTACAAGTCATGGCTTGACGCGCACCTTCTTTCTCACAAGTCCGAGATGAACTCCCATCGTTAGGTAAGTGGCATTCGTTCCCTTAACACAATTTTTGTTGCCGCCTTCCTGAATTAATCCTGTATATTAGCAATTGTTGACAGGCTTTTTATTTCATTAAATAACTTATGTTATTCATTATTTTTTATTACTGGTTAAACTTATTATTATTTTTCTTACAGAACATTCTTGGTGAGGTACCGATACACCGTAATTCAGAATATGATAGTGGCACCTCTTAAAGGATCTCTGTCACCACCCACAGGAATGCTTCCTTCAACTTCCGGTGCTACACGGGTGACCTCATGGACGAACCAGGTCACAGTGTACCCGCCGAACCTACCTGTACCTCTGGTGCAGGACGATCATCACGTCTGCTGCAGTGTTTCTCCATCATGTTACTATGGATTTTAGACAATGTGTGCAGAGTTCAAAACTGAGCACTAGCTTCAGGGCTGAAGCATGGACGACCGTTTTCATCTCCTCTGCTTGAGAAAAACCTACGTTTTTTATCACTGCTGGGGAGGATGTGAACGAATGCATCAAGGCTGTTGTAGCTTCAATGTAATCTGTAATATCTATGTACACTTATTTTTATATTTGACAACTTTTCTAAAGTGCATTTTAAACATTTAAAATTCATTTTCATTAGTCGATGCTTGAATGTATGTGTATGGAAATTATTGAAATAAATGTTCTAAAATATGCTTCGTTTATTTTACCGATTATCAGTTTACTTTGGCATAAGAAGGCAGATATGTAATCTGCCATTAAGAATTTACTACCTTCCAGTCAATATATGGAGAATACCCTGAGGCGGATCAGGGCCTCATCAACCAGTCTGTTTCTGCTTTCCGCCCGCAGACTGACGTATGAACCACAACCCGGCTTGTCAGGTACACACTTTAGGTGTCTGTCCAGCTCCTTCTTTAAGACAGAAAGGGATCTATTGTTAATCACTCTAATGTATGCTGTGATATTTTGCAGCTAGAGTGTGATGATCGTTGCTTTTGCAATTTAGGCAATTTGGTGTCGGTGTAGCAGAGGCGGTGCAAGACCTAAAATCATCGCCTTCACATCCACAGGTTGTGCAGAACCTCTTTTCTTTCACAGAACAGTCTCTGGTGTTGTGTACATACGAGTAACAATGTTGAATGTAGTGGTATCTCTCAACTTCGATGTAATTGGGGCTGATGAAATAGCAATAAACAGCAAGACCGTCAGCCAAAGCAGTGGCAGCTATGTTCACATCAGTGAACGTGAGTTTGAGCATGGACGAAGCTGCAGGTATTTTCATGATGCTCTACACTTTTCCCCATGAGTTTTGATCCTCAATGGATGTCTTGAGTTCATCGAGTGGGTGAGATGTGAGAAGCTAATCAAGTTTCTTTAGGAAGACTGTCCTCCTTGCTCTGAGAGCTGTAGATGACATAACAGTGAATCCTCGAGCAGAGAGAGTGGTAGTGACTGTTGTAGTGAGTAACTTCTCAGCTTCCTTATCATCGTTACACACGACAATGAAGGCCTCTTTTAGTGTCAATATAGTGTTGAACTTCACCTGCAGCCCACCCCTAACGGCGGCTGCAAGAGCAAGTTTCGAGGAATCATTCACAGTATGAAGACGTAGGTATAGATTCACCTCCCCAACGGGGATCGCAGGGAGACTGAATGAGGAGAGTCACAGCTGCTGTGACTGCACTGGGCTGAGTCAAGAAGCAGAATATAATATCTGGGTGTGTATGAAGAACAGGAGGAGGAGGTGTTGATTCACCGAAATCTCGGCCGGTCTTTACCAGATGGTGACCGGCTCCGGCTCTGGCGTGGGAGTAGCAGAGACCGAAGTCTCCCATGGGAGGGGTTACCCTCAGCGGTGGGACCAACTGGTCCCAGGCCTAGCCATATTCGCCCACAAGCACGTAGGTAGATAGTTGCTAGGCCCCTCTGGTCTGCCACCTTCCCCGCCCCAAGGAGGCTGACGGGAAGGGCAGGCTTGCGAGCCGCAGATGGTAGCAAGCTCCAGCCTTGGCACCTACCCTGCCCTAGAAGGGCTGGGCATGGTGATCGACCATGAAGAACAAGTTTTAACAAACAAATATGAAAGAAATTCAATTAAATAATATTGTCTTTTTCATTCTATATTATTGTATATATTTTAGCAAACTCATGAAACGAAAATGAACTTATATATTCTATTCAATTCTGGGTATCTTATATAGATACGAAATATTAGCAAAATTTATTGTTTTATGTAAACCTAACCAAAAAACAGAAAACAGAGTGAAAAAAATATAATAATTTTTCTTTATTAAGAGGAACTAATATAAAGACATCTGATTATTTGTTTTCTCAAAATATATTTCTTTAAATATATTATATGGTTGAAACTTCATTTGCAACAATTCGAAATAATCGTTCCCAGCAAATTAGCTAAACGTTGCTTAAAATAATTCTTCCGAATTAAACTATGTTATAAACTATCATGTTTGGGGAAATATACCATGAACCTTCACAAACAAATGGTTATAACTATTACCATAATATTTTAAGGGGTGGACCGGTAAGCCAGCGGAAGAACTCTATCAGATGACCACATACTCCATCAGCGGGTCATCATCTGACTAAGACCGGAGTCTGGAAACGTTTGTCCTGTTTCCTGAGGAACCTTACCTAACCTTGAACCTACATGAAAGGTCACCAACTGGCCAAGACCCGGGCCAAGACAGTACCACGATCCTCATCCAATCCTTGAACGTATGCAATTTTAATTTGTTGGCTTATCCTAGGGCCTAGTTAATTTAAACAAGTAAATATACATATTAAATTACATACCAAAATGTGACACTCAACTTTTTATTAAGAAATAATCATACAAGAACGATACGATACAGATACAGATACGATACAGATACAAGAGTCTGCTTGTTGACTTTGCCCAGTGCGGTCACAGCAGCTCTGACTTTCGGTTTTCAATCTCCCTACGATCCCCGTTGGGGAGGGGAACTTATACCTTCATCACGATGAGCTATGCAAATCGTGTCAAGATCAAACCCAACAGTGGCACTGTGAATGATTCATCTAAACTTGCTCTAGCAGGTGCTGTTAAGAGTGTGCTACATGTGAAGTTCAACACCATATTGACCTTGAAAGAAGCATTTATTGTTGTCTGCAACGATGATGAAGATGCAGAGAAGCTACTCACTACAACAGCCACCACCACTCTCTCTGAACGAGGATTTACTGTCATATCATCTCCAGCTCTCAGGGCAAGAAGAACAGTTTTCCTTAAGAAACTTGATAAGCTTCTTACAGTTCAACCTATCGACGAACTCAAGACATCCATTGAAGATCAAAACTCATGGGCCACAGTGGAGAGCATCATGAAAATACCTACAGCTTCCTCCATGCTCAAGGTCACGTTTACCGACGTCAACATGGCTGCCACTGCATTAGCCGACGGACTGGCTGTATATTATTACTTCGTCAGCCCCACCTGCATCGAAGCTGAGAGATTCCACTACATTTCTCACTGTTGGACCTGTTACTCGTATTCACACAACACCAGCGACTGTCCTGTGAAGGAAAAGAAGTTTTGCACTACATGTAGTAGTGAAGGACATGATTTTAAATCATGCACAGCCGCGGCTCCACCAACACCATCTTGCCTCAACTGTAAAAGCAACGATCATCACACACTTGCTGCTAAGTGTCCCACTCGTAAAGACATTCTGAAGAAGACCCAAGAAGCAGCACAGAAAAAGTCATCTTCAAAATCTCCCACCTATGCTGCAATTACAAAATTACAAGCTACCACAACTAATCGCACCTGCCAGTGACCCCACCACCATATACTACTGCATGGTCTATGCTCATATGCATAATGCTGCTGTTCCTGGGACGTTCAACACCTCCATCAATGAACTCTTCAAATTGAACAACATGCCAGAGTTCAAATTCCCAGATTCTCCACCATCTTCTGTGATACTCAACAACAACCAACATCCTGTCATAGTCACTTCAACTGCAAGTCACTCCGCGGCTGCTCCCACACCAGCTACTACTGACGTCACGTTCACAGCAACCAATGAGAACACACCACCACCTCACACCCCTACCAAGAACCAATCAGCTGCCTCCCTGTCAGTCGAGACACAGCCACTCCCCTCCACGAACCAATCACCGACCACCTCTACTATTCACCAGACTCCAGTATTACCAGGACCTGTCACTCGCTCTGCCTCGGCCCAACCAGACAACCAACCCACTGCTGCTCCTAATACACCTGTTCAAGACGATGATCACGACGATGTGGAGGTGCGAGTCTACCCTGGTGTTAACTTTGTCACCAGTCAAA
The DNA here is from genome assembly GCA_009830355.1 of Cherax destructor. NCBI lineage: Eukaryota > Metazoa > Arthropoda > Malacostraca > Decapoda > Parastacidae > Cherax > Cherax destructor. The sequence goes on along the minus strand of WNWK01043890.1, from coordinate 1,498 downwards.
AATGCAACAACATAATATCTTCCAAGGATCTTGCCAAGTGTATTCGGACGGGAGCTATCAAGTATACCCTTAAACCTGGCTACACCTACACCTTCTCACATATATTAGAACTTCTCGATCAGGAAACAAGCTTGCCTTATGAACTTGACTTCATCACTAACAAAACATTCAAGTCTATTGTGAATGGCTCTCCTGCTGATCAGGCGCCAATCCTTCCTAAGCTCCAGTAATCAACACATCACTGTGCAGTGTGACCGCCTTCTCGACCTTTCCTGCCTGCTACGCCGCCCTGCCGCCCTGCCACCCGTTTCGCTCCCATGAGCCAGCACTACCGTCCACCACTCTGCCGAGTCATCACTTGCAGTACATCCGTACCACCTGCTCCACAGTGGTTGGGCCACTGATCTTTCATTCCATCCTCGCCTCCACCATCCCATCCTTTTCTAGAATTTCCATCCTTTCCCATCCTTCTTCCTTCCCCATCTCGTCGATTCTTCGGCCATAAAGATCAAGATAATCATACAAGTAGCCTCAATAAAACTAATGAACGTATATATGTGATGTAAGAATGAGTGTTTATGTGTATATGAATACATATATGCAAAAAGATCACAGTAAACAGGTGATATCACACTTTTACAAAATAAAAGCGAATTTCCAAGCGCTTTCGTGATCTCACAATCAAATTCCTATAAATAAGAGTAGAATTTTTATTAAGCCGACATATCTCATTCGCCATTACACCCGTCCCATTATGATGCAGGTGGGAGTGACAAGAATCTGTCACGCCCCTGGAGGGGGTGTTCGGGGGTCAATGCCCCCGCGGCCCAGTCCGTGACCAGGCCTCAGAGTTGATCAGGGCCTGATCAACCAGGTTGTTACTACTGGCTGCACGTAAACCGACGTTTGAGCCACAGCCTAGCTGGTCAGAAACCGACTTTATGTGCCTGTCTAGCGCCTTCTTTAATACAGTTTATGTATGCTGGGAGGCCGTTGAACAATCTTGGGCCCCTGACATTTATTTTGCTGTCTCTTAGCGTACTCATCGCTGCCTTGTTTTTCATTGGGGTGATGTTGCATCTTCTGCCAAACAGTTTGCTTTCGTAGGGAGTGATTTTCCTGTGCACATTTGGGACCAGTTCCTCGAGGATTTTCCAAGTGTATATTATCCTGTGTCTTTCTCGCCTGCGTTCCACAGACAACTGTGAAGGAGCAACTGCTCTATTAGACGCTCAAATAATATTTGATAGGACTGATTCCTTCTTATGGAAATAAAAAATAGAAAAATCAATGGTAACAGATAAATTTATTAGTAGCATGCAAAACAATATATAAAATAATTGAACGAATATAATCCTACCTGAAGAAGATAACGAAAATTAAATATGTAAATAATTATTGTGAATCAAAGCTAATATGTAAATATAAGAAAATTAATAATATAACAGATGGATGGACTTCCGCAACGCCGCTGTTCAAGGCACGTAGCTCTTGACTC
>WNWK01043889.1:0-15316 GCA_009830355.1 Cherax destructor | reverse complement strand
TGGAATTAGTTTTGTACTCCGATGAAATTTTAATTTCTTCCTTTTTTCCATCTGAGTAATTGAAATTTTCATCATTGAACTTCATATTTTTTTCTGCAGCCCATTTAAAGTTTGGGTTTTATGTCTGGGGTCTTAGTGTCTTCAACGGTGGACACTTCATACGGGTGGGGTGTCATCTGAAAAGGAAGACACAGCACTGTGGCTTATACCCCTGTCAATGTCTGATATGAGGATGGGGAAAAGGATGGGAGCAAGTTTTTGTGCCTTGTGGAACAGAGCTTTTCACAGTAGCTGCTTCAGACTTTACTCTGTTTATATTATTTTTGTTTTCTATTTGTTAGGAAATTATAGATCCACCTACCAATTTTTCCTGTTATTCCTTTATCACGTTTTTGTGCACTGTTACACCATGGTCACACTTGTCAAAGGCTTTTGTGGATTTCTAAATTTAGCCCAGCAAGCACTATTCTAACATGGCTGAAACTAAAATTATATTATTAAATTCATGGTTATATTATTAACCCCCTCAAGGGAGGCACCTTGAGGCCAGTGATGGATTTTTTGGGGGAACCTATCCTCCCTTTCCTTGGATTGAAACTGATTGCCCCCATTTCCCAGGTTTTTATGATTCCTAGGTTTTCACTGTTCCCATGATAATAATAATTATAATAGTAATTATTAGTTTTAAAAATTATTTATTATTATTATTAAAAATAACATTATTATTTTTTTTGTTATTCAGTAATATAGAGTATTTTAATAAGTCACTGAACCTGGCACCTGGAAAACTTGCTGACAGTGAATTGAAAAATCAGTTATTGTTTTATACCAGACAACACAAGAAATTGTATCCTTGGTTTGATTCATATAAATTATATTATCTATTCGGGCAGTTGTTATAGCTTGTAATTTGACAGCTGAAAAAAAAAATACTGCAAACATTGTGCTATACAAGACAAGAACCCAATGAAAATAAAATTAATAATTCAATTTGTCTTTGTGTCATTTTAGGTTAAATTACCACTTATTATTTCCCACAATAATGTGCATCCTATGGACTTTTTTAATTATTGTATATTTTGTAAATGCAATGATTGGAAAAAACCCAATATAATCTTATCTAATACTGTACTTTTTTTGTAACAAGATATAAATTCAGAAAAAACCCCAATGTAAAATATCTTTTAAAAAAATCAATAGAATTAACATCAATAAAACTATATTTTTATCTATCTATTATAATGAGATATTTTACTCAGGTGGCATTTGAGAAAAAGTTGGTGATCTACACATAACTGCAGGATCCCTTCATAAGGGCTGTATTCATATAAGTACTCATCCAGTTACTGACCAGACCCATTGCCCTTTTTACCTGACGTAACAAACAGTGCTGTGTCATCTGCCCCCCCCCCTGCCAGTGGTTGGGGCGTATGACTTGCTCAGTGAATCTCTGGTTATTAGTATGTAATGTCAGCACTTTTTTTTTGCTCTCCAATAAAAATAAATTATTACATAAAAATGTACATTAAACGGGGAAAAAATTGGGAGAATTTAAAGGGGAAAAAACTGCTTTGCAAAGACCATGTTAAAACTTCGGATTGTCCTTTATTTTTTCCCCTTAAAAACTATCAGTGTGTTCATTTCGGCCATTAGTCATTCACATCTCATATTGTTTATCCTACATTTGATTCATTCTTTATTGCTGCTTCTCATTATTTCAGTGGTTTAAATTTAGCCCTAAAACTGTAACCACCACATTTTTTAAAAAAAAAAAATTATCCTTTAAAATAGCAGAGAATCTTTTTCTAAAGGTAATGACCCCAAGAAGGTAAAATTTAATGTAGTACTTATAGAATTATGCAGGCACAAAATTGGAGAGGGGGGAGGACTATGTAACATTGATTTCACACATTTTGCCCCCTTTTTTAGGCCAATTTCACTGGTGCTAAAACTGACTTAATTACTGGATGTTGGAAATTTTGGGCCAATTTTACACTGTTTTCAACTAATTTCAATAAATAAACAGCCCAAACAAAAACTGCAGTCCAAAAAAAAAACCCTTTTCCCTTTAGTTCATTAATCATGTCTCCAGGTCTCTCCTATACATACAACATTTTCCCCTCAGTTTGTTCTTTAAATTTCATGTTCCAGGTTTTTTCTGTACAACATTTTCCCCTCCTTTTTGAATCCAAAACACACAAAAATTAAATTTTTTTCCCTTTTTTTTATTAAATATAACCAAGAATGATTAGTCATGGCTTAGGCTGTCTAAAAAATTAAGCAGACAGAGCAAAACTGTAAAATAGACGGGAGATGGGGGGGCCTCCCTACCATTTCCCTATCCCCCAAAAAAAATCACTAAAATAGACTATTTTCATTAATTTGACACCTTTTTTATTGTTTCCATTTTTTGAAAGGCCAAATTTTACCCATTTGATTAGGTGTCCATGATCTATCTATTAGCATCAAGAAACAGCTAATAACACCCCAAATTCTCTAGTTTTTCCCCTCATACATTGTGTGTGTCAGGATATTATATCTGCACACCCACTGCATAGACCCATTCTCTCATGTTTTGGCCAAAATTTGCTGCTCACAGTAAATTTGAGGGCCCCTATAAATTATGCTTACTAGTACACATGGACTCAGATTGTTGGAGTGCTGTTATGTAGTGGTAATGGACACCTTAGGGGTTTTTTGTCCATCTGTGCCTCTGTTGCATCTTTATTGTTCTAGTATGTCCCTTTTTTCAATTGCTACCACACACAGCTCACACTGAGGGGGGATGGTTCGACCCGGGATGAGTGGGAAGATTAGGGCGTGTTTCCCTTTAAAAAATCTGCTGTCTGTTTGCCTATCAGTAAAATAGGTACCGGGGGGGGTTAAATTGACTGGTGGGTTGCATCCTGGGGGCAAAAATTTACTTAATTTGCCTGAAATTTCTGCATAACAAGAGGTTTTCTGCAATAGTAGTATGTCATTAATGTCAGCTAGGTCTGTATGCATTGCACATGTACTTGTAGAAATAAAGATTGTTTTTTATTATTATTATTATTGTTATTATAGGCCAGAAAAAGTATACACTTTTTTTATATATATACGTATATAGTTTAATGGAAAGATAGATAAAGCTGGGAAATTTTTTGGTGAATTGTTCTTAACTGGTGTTGAACTTCTGAGGTACAGTATCTAAACTGATAATCCAGTGGGTGTCACTTGTCGTCCTTGGGGAAATGTGAGAAATTGAAGATGGGGTAAGATGGTTGTTGATCATCCATGAATACTAAGACATGTAGATAAACATGGGAAAACTGATTATTTTAATCTAATTCATTAATAATAAAGTGTTTTTTTGGGGAAAAGAAGTTGCCTTTGGTACTTTTAAGAGATAAGGCTGATGGTAGGATGATTCCTTTTTAAATTTGGTATCTAAGAGGGCTATCATCTTTACCATAAAGCATTTAGTTGTTACAGGCATTGGATACAGTACTTGCCTTCACAACACTCTTTGCATTTGGCAAGGAAAGAAAGTGAACTATAAACATTATAAATACGTACACTTGTTTCACAAAAACATGCATTTATTTAATTTTTTCAATGCTACAAAGTAATATGCCACTGTATCACAACTGATGAATTCACAAGCTGGCAGTAGTTGTGAAGTTATATTCACATGTATAATTAACAATGGTGACACATTTGTTACCTTATTAATGTTCTTGATTTATGGGTTAAATCAAAAGCATTGTAGTCAGCTGTCTACCTGTAGAGTGTTCCAAGGGATGATGCCCCTGTGGCCCAGCCCCAGACCAAGCCTTCTGGTTCATCAAACAAACAAACAAACAAACAAATTTTATTTCCATTGCAGATTACATGGGTATTTGAAGTTACAATGTAAATTGAGCGCAAAGGAGAGCCACTGACATGCCATGGCATTAGGGCAGCTTATTCTAGTCCTTAAAAACTATGTACTTAATATTAGAGTAGAAATTATTGAGTTTATTCTAGTTAAAAATTATTTTCAAAATTACAATATGATGAAATTTTACTGCTTAAATTATTATATAATGATATTAGATCTTCGATTGTTACAGGTGTTAAGATTTCTGAATGATAATATGAATTGAGATTATCTTAAGGAAAATAACATTTACATTTTTTGACATTAACTTATAATATGAGTAGGGGTAAATAATAGTAACATATTATTAAAAATTGAGATTATCGTATAGGAAAGTAACAATGAGCATTTTTCAAAGTAGTTTATAGTATGATCATTTAGGTTTGGGTGAGTAGGTGGTTTTTGAGTTGAGTCTTAAATTGATTTTCAGACAAGATTATCTTAATATTTACTGGTAATGAATTCCAGATCTCTGGGCCCTTTATGTGCATAGAATTTACATAGGTTGATATGAACACGGGTATCAAAAGTGATCTGTGTCGTGTGTTGTGGCCATGGGTCCTATTAAAGTTGGTGAGGAGAGTTTGAGTAGAGGGTTTATATTAGAGGTAAAGTTTTATATATGTAGTAGGCACAAGAGTAAGTATGAATGTTCTTTACGGTGAGTAGTTTGAGACTTTTGAATATTGGTGGAGTATGCTGTCTAGAGTGGGAATTTGTTATCATTCTGACTGCGTCTTTTGTTGTGTTATGAGTGGTCTAAGGTGATTTAACACGCTAGGTAATCTTCTCCCAATGGTAAACAACACTTCACTGGCAGGCTCCTGTGTCCTGCGCAGCTTTTGTCGCTATCCGAGAGCGAAAAAGCTTCGCAAGCGATTTTTCGTTATCTAAACCTTTCGTTAGCCGGGGGTCCACTGTACTGAATACCTGTTGGTGTATATACTGCACAGCAAGGTCTTGATTAATGTGAAAGTTTGAATAGCACAAATTTCAATTTAGTTCAAAATTAATTAATGCTAGTTCCCCCAAACTCTTCAAATCATGTGCAAAAATTACATACAATTTAAATAGTGCGACCACTTCACAGGATTCACATTCGCATTAATCAAGACTTTTTTTTTTCCAACAAGTCGGCCGTCTCTACCGAGGCAGGGTGACCCAAAAAGAAAGAAAGTCCCCAAAAATAAAATACTTTCATCATCATTCAACATGACTTTCAATTTCACTCATACATAATCACTGTCTTTGTAGAGGCTTCAGATATGACAGCTGAGAATAAGTCCCTCCCAACTGTTGAGACCTAGCTGTACTATATATGCCTCACTGCAGACAATTAAGAGAAATGCAATAAGATTGCAGTAAACAGGTGATATCACACATGTAGTCACTCACTGTGAAAAGAATATGACCTTTTCCAAGCGCTTTCATGATTCTCACACTATCAAGGAACTGTTCCTTGATAATGTGAAAAATCACTAAAGTTCTGGAAGTTTGCTATTCTTTCACAGTGGTTGTTCTGCATTAGAGAGATATATGCATGAGAATATATAAAACTGTCGCTACTCCTTGGAGCAATAGCATCTTGCTACCATCCATGGAGTGAACAAATGGCAGAGCCGCTTCAAGAATTTGATGCTTAAGCTGTTCTTCTGTGCCCTTGTTGGCATCATCCAAGGAGTCATCGTCTTCAGGAAGTGTGTGTTTGTCCTCTGCTGCTTGCTCACTCATCCATGCTGCTGATGAAGCACCTACCCACCAAGTCCTGCAAAGAATACATCTAGTACCATACACTATTGTTTATTAAAGTAAACCCTTCATATAATGGACTAATGGGAGAAGTGAGCAGATGGCTGGTAATGAAAATTGTGGACAGAGATGAGATTATTTTGCCATGATAGTAAAAATAGCCAATAATTCCATAAACCAGGACTTTGTCCACAGTTTCCAAATCAACTGGTATAACTGATCTTGTTCTGTATTTCAAGGTCCATTATATCGAGGGCTACTGTACTCTTATACATCTACAGTCGACTTCCCCACAAACTCGCAGGGCTCCTTATTTTGCAAATTTATTTTCATAACTGATTTTATATTGTCATTTATAGTCATACTAGCCAAGATGTTTATTCTCTCCTCACTCCACTGCCTATATCACTAGTGTTTAACTACTGGGACACCTCTACCTCATCCATCATTTTCCTAATCTCAATTTCACAGTTCATAAAAGCTGACACAGACCCTGATATAAATCTCCTATCATACCAAAATGTTAATCAAAGTGCTTCTCTGAAAATAACTGTCTATATTACATAGTTGTTCTGGAGCAACTTACCAAGAATACATGTAGTATATCAATATTCAGTTACAACATTAGATCCCTGAGAAAGAACTATATTTTCTAGCACTCTTAGATTCTTCTTTAAATGCTAACATTTCCTTTAAGTTATACTTACTGGAAACTTGTCTTTAAGCATGACATAACAAGCATCATTACCTTACCTTAGCTACACAGTCATTCATAACTGCAGGCCTGATCAAACAGGGGAGTGAATGTACCATTACTCTAACAAACTAATACGCAGTAACTCTACATGTATCAGTGATGAATATGTATATATATTTGCTAATCTCCTTGCAAAAAAAAAAAAAAAAACTTTTATAGTTGGGCAGTCTACAGGCTATCTCATACTTACATTTCCACCTTTAGTGACAACCTAAAGAACATGATAACTAATAAGCACTTAAACAAACATTGTCTAATACTTGCTGATGACTTCAACAATCACTACCAGCCTGATAAGAAGATAAAAAATTGTATTAAGAGAACAGACTCCAGAACATAAAAAGGTGATATGAAAAAAGACCTGGAAGACCCTATCTGCAATTCTAGGAAAAAATAAGATAGCAAAAAACAACACCATCAAATTATCAAAAGCAGATGAACCCCTACTCTCCCCTACTGAGACAGCAAACAGACTTAATGTTTTTTTTCTCCACCATAGAAAGAATCTAGGAGTAAAACCCCAAGCTAAAAACACCCTCCAACAGACTACCTCACAAACACCTACCCTAATACGTTATTCCTAGCTCCTCCCAAACCCCAAATTTGGGAAGTCTCCATAATCAACACCCTTAAACAAGGCAGGAGACAAAAACACCCTACAACTTTAGCAAAAGCCTCACGGTACTGTAACCAATTATAGCAACACTATTTTAAATCCATTAAAACCACTTTCCATCACCTCAAAAAAACTAGGGTCACCTGACCACAAAGGAGGTGATCAAACAGACCTGAATAATTATAGACCAATTTCTAATTTACCATTGCTTTCTAAAATCTTCAAAATTAATTCATAGACAAATCTTTTCCCTACCTCGTCTCACACAATGTACTCAACCCCTGTCAATTTGGATTCAGGACAAACAAGAGCACAAACGATGCTATTATGCACATGTTGAGTTAATATATCCCGCACTTGAGAAGAAAGAAGTCCCACTGGGAATCTTCATTGATCTCCCAAAAGCTTTTGATACAGTCGCCCATGATTTACTGCTCACAAAAATTAGCACATTATGGTATAAGGGGGCACTCACTCAACTACCTAAAGTCATACTCACCAACAGAAGCCAATACGTGTACACAAATGGAGCAACTTTTCCACACAACAAATTACAGTCGGGTCCTCAAGGAAGTGTCCTGGGGCCACCCCTATTCCTCATTTACATAAATGACCCACCAATGCATCACAACTACTCAAACCCATTTTATTTGCAGATGACACAACATATGTCTTCCCCACCCAAATCCAGTTATACTGGCCAACACTGTTAATGCAATTACAAAAAAATATCAACATGGATGACGACTAACAAGCTTACTCTCAATACTGACAAGACCTACTTACAGTTTGGAAGCAAAGCCACAAATGTTCCACTTAACATAACGCTCAATGATACACCATCACAAGACTCACAGAGGGAAAATTCCTAGGAATCCACCTTGACAGTAGCCTTAAATTCCAAACACACATACAACAAATTTCCAAGAAAATCTCGAAGATAGCATATTATCAAAGATATGCTATTATGACTACAATCAGCTCCTTGCACTATATCATTCACTTATCTACCCGTATCTCACTCATGGAATCTGTGCATGGGGATCAACAACATTAAATCACCTTAGACCACTCATAACACAACAAAAGGCCGCAGTCAGAATGATAACAAATTCCACTCTAGACAGCATACTCCACCAATATTTAAAAAGTCTAAAACTACTCACCGTAAAGAACATTTATACTTACTCCCCTTTTGCCTACTACATATATAAAACTTACACTCTAATATAAACTCCTCCGCTCAAAATTCTCCTCACCAACTTTAATAGGACCCATGACCACAACACAAGACACAGATCACTTTGATATACTCCCGTAATTCATATCAACCTATGTAAAAATTTCTATGCACATAAAGGCCCCAGAATCTGGAATTCATTACCAGTAAATATTAAGATACAGTGACCCCAGAGTTTCGTAAACCCCAGAAATCGTACATTTATGTAAGTACAGTGGTACCTCGACTTACGATATTAATCCGTCAGAGAGGGCATATCTTAAGGGAAACAATCGTTACTCGAATCAATTTCCCCATAAGAAATAATGGAAATAAATTTAATCCGTCCAAGACTTCCAAAAGTAGTTAAATAAAAATATTTTTAGAACTTTTTGACATTAAATAATAAAAATTTAATAAAGAATACCTAAATACACATAAATATTGAACAATAACATGTCACTTACATTTATTGAAGAGTTGTTGATGTGTGGAGGACGGGAGGAGGGAAGAAGGTGGAGTAGTATGCTAGTGTTTGGAAGGGGAATCCTTCCATTAACACTGCAGGTACCAAGTTCTTTTCGGGGTTACTGGCCTTTTCCTTTTAATTTCTACACTCCCTGCATGAATGCTACACTCCCTGCATGTCTACACTCCCTGCATTCTACACTCCCTGCATTTAATTTTTTGCATTTTGCCACACTCCCTGCATGAATGCTACACTCCTGCATGCCTACTACACCCCTGCATCCTTGCTACACTCCCTGCATCCTTGCTACACTCCCTGCATCCTTGCTACACTCCCTGCATCTTGCTACACTCCCTGCATGAATGCACACTCTTTCATGCCTATACACTTTCTGCATCCTGCTACACTCCCTGCATCCTTGCTACACTCCCTGCATCCCACTCCCTGCATCTTTTCTACACTCCCTGCATGAATGCTAATCCCTGCATGCCATTACACTCCCTGCATCCTTGCTACACTCCCCATCCTTGCTACCCCCTGCATCCTTACACTCCCTGCATCCCTGCTACACTCCCCTGCATCCTTGCTACACTCCCTGCATCCTTGCTACACCCCCTGCATCCCTGCTACACTCCCTGCATCCTTTACACACTCCCTGCATCCTGCTACACTCCCGCATCCCCTGCTACACTCCCTCGCATCCTGCTACACCCTCGCATCCCCAGCTACACTCCCTGCATCCTTGCTACACTCCCTGCATCCCTGCTACACTCCCTGCATCCCTGCTACACTCCCTGCATCTGCCACTCCCTACATGCCTGCTACACTCCCTGCATGCCTGCTACACCCTGCATCCCTGCTACACTCCCTGCATCTTTGCTACACTCCTGCATGCCTGCTACACTCCCTGCATGCCTGCTACACTCCCTGCATCCCTGCTACACCTCTCTGCATCTTTGCTTACACTCCCTGCATGCCAAGCACTCTGCATGCCTGCTACACTCCCTGCATAAATGCTACACTCCTGCATAAATGCTTCTACTCCCTGCACATTCTTTACCACAGGCTTAGCACTAGGAGCTTTTCTTGACCCATGGTAGCTTATTTAGCAGTTGCAAGTACTAAAAACAGTGGAATAATGACAATATACTGGTATGAATGCGTGGGTGTGGGTGGGTGGTCGCCCGCTTGTAAAACAATAGCACTGACGCCTCCTGAGTGCGCGGGCCAGCTGGGCGCCAAGCGGACACGTCCGGTACGAATGTCGTTAGACGGGCAAACATCGTAAGTCGATTCCAAATTTCTTACGTTATAAATATTTGCTATCGAAAATAACGTAAGATGATAACATCGTAAGTCGAGGTACTACTGTACAGTATAATATTGTAAGTGCTTGTGGAAAAGTATTTTTGGGGTCTGAAATAGACTAACCTACGTGAAATTTTTTCCTAAGGGAGAAAATTCGTTCGGTAATGGCACTTGAGCAGACTTCAGAGTGAAGTTTTTACGAAACTGGGTCCACTGTACTTGTCTGAAAATCAATTTAAGACTAACTCAAAACCACCTACTCACCCCAAAGCTAAATGGCCATACTATAAACTACTTTGAAAATGCTCATTATTACTTTCCTATACGATAATCTCACTTTAATAATATGTTACTATTATGTTACCTCTTACTCAATCAAAAATACTCATATTATAAGTTAATGTCAAAATGCCTTTAAATGTTATTTTCCTTAAGATAATCTCTAATTACATATTACCATTCGAGAATCTAAACACCTGTAACAATCTAATATCATCATATAATAATTTAAACAGTAAAATTTCATCATATTGTAATTTTGAAAAAAATTTAACTAGAATAAACTTCAATAAATTTCTCTAATATTAAGTACATAGTCTTTAAGCTATTAGGATTGCTGCCCCCTAATGCCATGGCATGTCAGTGGCTCTTGCACTCAATTTACATTAAAAATTCACCAATACCTATGTAATCTGCAATCTGCAATGAAATATAATTGACTTTACTTTACTTTTACTTTACCTTTGTAACAATGTTGGTAAAATTACCGATAATATGTTAGGTAAAAAGGTTACACGGGTGCAAGTAATGCAACATTTTATTGTGGCTCCTGGAGAGCAAATGTTGCCACAATAAAATGCTGCATTAGTTACATGTGTCCTTTACCTAACATTAACTTTGTTCAAGCCAAGGACCCCGGCACCAACTTCACTAACAGCATATAATTCCTTGCTCATATCAGCTATGACCAAACCAATAAGAATCACTGAAACAAGTGCAACCTCAATTGACCATATCTGACTAATATAAGAGCTCTCAAAGCAGGGATAATCACAGACAATACTGCTGACGAAGAATGAAGCACTTGTGTACCATTCTTGGCACTCCTATTGAGGAAACCTTCCTCAATAAAGATTCCCAAATACTGCGAGTGTCTCATTCTTCAACTTGTCAGTTTTCAAAATTCATTTTCATCACAATACTACTGATCACTACCCTGTCTTCCTATAACCATCATATGTAAGATACTCTTGAATTATTTTTACAATTATAATAAGCGCTTAAACCCAAAGGGCTACACTTGAAACTAATATGATCTCATTCATCTCCATGATGAGACATCACTGATTAATTTCTCTACTACAGCACTAAGTTAGTTTTAATATATGTACTGCATACGGTAGACTTTTAAACTTAAAATTAGCCTGCCTGAAATACAACTAGCCCTCCATTTTCCAAAATTTAACTTTTACAAATGCCCAGCTGCCCAATCATATTTACCAAAAAAATGCGGGGAAAAAAATGGGGAAAATTTCTTTCCCCCCTCCCTACTACCCTCCCCCTTCCCCCCAAAACCCGGGAGCCCGCTAGTCCGCCCTCGTCATTGTCCAGTTACTGTTAAAAAGTGTTTTCCAATTACTTTCCCTGTTACAGTACATGTGTGTTTTGGGGTGGGTGCAAAATAGGGGCCCCCCCAAACGAGCAGAAAACCCCCATTGAGGGGCCCCAACCCCCCAACGCCAAAGTAATTTTAATTTTGGAGGAGAAGGTGAAATTGCTAGACTAGTGTAGGGCAGGTTTTTTTGAGCAATTTTTGCCATTGTAAAATTATTTAATGTAAAAAAAACCAAAAAAATGGGGCGAAGATAAGGGCAGCATTTAGAAATTTCTGCTCCCCCCTCAGCCAAGAAAAGTGTCACAAGAAAAAACAGTGCGATGTCTAAGATGGAATCAGCATTATTTGTGTGGTTTTTGGACTAAAAAAAAAAGGAAACCCCATAGACAGCAATGTGATTCGTGCAAAGGAGGGCTTTGTATGTTTACCTTGGCTAGTGATGAGGCAAGCACCGGGGCCCGAACCCGGACATCCTACCATCACCCATCCTGACTTCCTATCAAGTAAAGGATGGTTTGATAAATTTAAGAGATGGTTCTCTCTGCACAACCTGAAGATGAGTGGGGGGAATCAGGTTTGGTCCTCAGGATGAGGTTAACAAAGCTGTGAGGGGAAAACTGTGGCGGGGGCGGCTAGTTGGTCGTGAAGGGTTCAAGGACATGCAGGAGGGGAGGTGGGAAATTTGGGTTTAAAAACATGCACTGGGCCCCCAAAAGATGAAGAATTGTTGGAGATTTGCAGGCAGAAAGTGAGGATGAAGAATTGTTGGAGATTGTGCAGGCAGAGGAGGGTGAAGACGGAGCGTGTTGCTGGGGCCATCAACCTCAAGCCCCCACCCCGAAAAAATAGGGCCAAATGATGAGAATGACATCACAAAACCCAAAAAATTTTTTTGACATAGACCCATCGATGTTGAGGGCTTTGAAAAGGGGATGACGACAATGACAGGAGCATAATTCCCCACAAAACTCTGTTTTAAAATATGAAAGGAAGCGGTCTTGGTTGCCCCCTCACAATGTTCTTCGAAAGGGAAACCTGCCACTACCCCCCACCACCTCACCTGAACCTCAACCCGTGGGAGAATCGCGCCGTTGCTAACTCTGACTCTAGTGATGTCGGGTAGCGCTGGCAGTGAAGACTTAGGGAAACCACACACTAGACTCATCATGCAATGCAGTTACATATAATCACCTCCATTCAACTGCCATTTCGCAACTCCCTGGTCACCATCATCATCATTGTTATCATCATCCAAAATCGTCCCGAGTTCGGGCTGCCTAACCTTATAAGTGGCGAGTGTTTTTTTTGTTCATTACAGTGGCCCCCCGCCTAACGAGCAAAATTCATTCAAAACCCTGCTCAAGTGCCATTCCCAACAATTTACTTCCTTGAAATAATGCCGTAGGTTAGTCTATTTCAGCCCCCAAAAATACACTTCCACAAGCACACAATATTATACTTACATAATTGTACGTTTTCCCGGGGTGCTCTTTAGGCAGGGGTCCACTGTATTTGTTATTAAACCAAACATGTAAAAACAATGGACCCCGATTTTTAAAAACTTCCTCCTGAAGTCGCTCAAGCGCCATTCCCGCAATTTTCTCCCTTAAGGAAAAAATGTCACGTAGGTTAGCAATTTCAGACCCACAAAAATACATTTCCAACCCTGACAATATTATATTTTAAAATTACTTTTCCCGGGGTTTCAAAACTCGGGGTCCACTGTACAATTTTTTTGGTTTTTATGTGTTTTATGATTATTGTGGTTCAATAGGTTAAAGGGAACGTTTGTTATTTTAACAGTATAATATCATCATATTGTAATTTGAAATAAAATATATACAGTGGACCCTGTTAAAGGCCGTAATCCATTCCCAAAACTTGGTTAAACCCCCAAAGTTAACCAAATAATATTCCCCCTAAGAATTAATGTAAATACAATTAATCCCTTCCAGACAAAAATATTAAAAAAAAATTAACAAATTTAAAACAGTATTAAAACCTTTTTGAAGCTAAAACTGGGTTCTGGAAGATAGGGGGGGGAAAGAGGGAGGAGTTAGTGTTTGGAAGGGGAATCCCCCCAATAAGGACTTCAGGTAGCAAAGCTCTCTCTGTGGTATTTTAATCCACTAGGATCAACTTGAAAATCACTCCACCAACTACACTCCCCGCATGCCTGCTACACTCCCTGCATGCCTGCTACACTCCCCATGCCTGCTACCTCCCTGCATGCCCCAACCCCTGCATGCTTGCTACCTCCCCCCAGTCTCTACCCCCTGCATGCCTGCTCTCCCTTGCCTCATGCCCGCCTGCCTTGAATTTATCTGTTTCTACTTTCTTTACCAAAGGGAAATTTACTAAAAACTTTCCTTGGGGCCATGGTGACTTATTTGGTTGCACTTGAAAAAAACCACCAAAAACAGTGGATTATAGCAAAATGTTTGGATGAATGAGCAAAGTTTCCCTCCGCCCCGAGAAAACAGGAAACTAAACACAAGGGGCCCCAGCCAGTGGACGGACACATCTCATAGGGCCTCAAACCCGGGGGCCAAAAACCGCCTCAAACCCAAAGTTGGCCTTTAACCCGGGGCCCTTTTAAAACCGGGTCCACTGTAACTAGAATAAACTCAATCAATTTCTCTGTATTATGTACATAGTCTAAAAGTCATTAGATTGTCCCCCTAATGCCATGGCATGCCAGTGGCTCTCCTTGCATTTTAGTTTTATGATTGTAACTACCAATATCTATGTATACTTAAAGAAATAAAATTTACTTTCTTTTCTATAAAGAATCTGAGCCCAAGTTTTCAGTCTGCCCAAAATGCTCGGCCCTTACCACCATTATTATATTTAAGAAACCTGAACCTGTAAGGGTCATTTAACAATGAGGAATGCAAGGAGTAGGGGTACTCAAAATATGATCTGAATAAAAAAAGAATAGTTTCAATTCCCGGGCTGCCTTGCATAAATTAAAAGATTCAAAGTATGAAAAATGCATTTTTTGTAAAGGGGGAAACTTTGGGGCCCCTGGGAAAAATTCAAATTATTTTATTACTGACACACTGGCCGTTTCCCACCATGGTAGGATGACCCGAAAAAAAAAGAAACACTTTTATTTATCATTCGCTGTATCACTGTCTTGTGAGAGGCTGCTGACACCATTTCAAAAAATGCAAGATCTCCACCCCTCCTTCAGAGTGCAGGCACTGTACTTCCCCCCTCCAGGACTCAGTCACTTAAACCTACCACATGCTAATGGCATGTGGGGGAAAATTTGAGAATGGGGCTCAGTTTCCACCAAAAACATTTGGTAGTTAATTTTTTTCTCCTCTATCATTCCAGTTCCTATTCCTATTCATAAATATATTTATAAGAAGCCTTTTTTTTTATTTTCATAAAAAAATAATTAAAAAACCATCTACATTTTACAATTTAATTAAAATTTTCTTTCAAACTGTAATTGTGTATAAACATAATTCAATTTTGAAAAAAAAATGTAGTTAACGGACTGCAAATACAGTACAAAATATATTATGGACTTTGGTACTGTAATAGATAGTACAGTAGGACCCCCGATCCGCAGGGATAGGTTCAAAATCCCACCATGGATATGGGGAAAACCCCATATAGTATGTTGTTTTTTGTTTAAAATGTACCTATGATAAAGCAATTAATAAATTAT
>WNWK01043888.1:0-15316 GCA_009830355.1 Cherax destructor | reverse complement strand
AGAGTTTAGAAGATGGGTTTCATTAAGAAGAGAAAACCCTTTTTTTGGCCGACAGCCATAAGAACATAAGAACATAAGAAAGGAGGAACACTGCAGCAGGCCTGTTGGCCCATACTAGGCAGGTCCTTCACAACCCATCCCACTAACAGAATAATTGCCCAACCTAATTTTCAATTCTACCCAAGAAATAAGCTTTGAAGATTCTATTAACTCAAGTGCGAGTCACACTCAAATCCAACCCCTCTAAGGGTAACTCCCCCGGGTTACCCTTATTGGGGTGTTTATTCTTTCTGTCTTGTTGTGCCGAACCACTATTACTGGTCCCTGTCACTTGATATGTGCCAACATAACCCTTTTTAGTGGTTGGGTTGTAACTATTACCATTGGGATAATTTTTCCCTTTGTGGAACTTAGTTGATGACTCAACGTCACTATGACCGGTATTCTTAAAGGTAGGGGGCTGGCTAGTTTGCAACTGAACAATTAATTCTTGCAAACCTATCCTATGATAGAGTACCGCACCAGAGACTGTTAAAGAAAGTGGCAGCTCATGGCATTGTGGGAAAAGTGCTGTCATGGATCGAGTCATGGCTCACCAATAGGAAGCAGAGAGTGTGCATAAATGGGGTTAAATCCGAATGGGGACTTGTAACAAGTGGTGTTCCACAGGGATCAGTCTTAGGCCCATTGTTATTTATAATATATATCAATGACCTTGATGAGGGAATTACTAGTGATATGAGCAAATTCGCCGACGACACGAAGATAGGTAGGATAATTGATTCAAACAGAGATGTCATAGAACTTCAGGAAGATTTAGACAAACTTAATTCGTGGTCAGAAAAGTGGCAGATGCAGTTCAATGTAGATAAATGCAAGGTTCTGAAGCTCGGGAGTGTCCATAACCCAAGCACTTATAAGTTAAATAACGTAGAACTTAGCCATACAGATTGCGAGAAGGACTTGGGGGTGATGGTAAGCAGCAACCTTAAACCAAGACAGCAATGCCTAAGCGTACGTAATAAGGCAAATAGATTACTGGGATTTATATCAAGAAGTGTTAGCAACAGAAGTCCAGAGGTTATATTACAGCTTTATACATCATTAGTAAGGCCTCACCTAGATTACGCAGCTCAGTTCTGGTCTCCATATTACAGAATGGACATAAATTCGTTAGAAAACATTCAGCGTAGAATGACTAAATTAATACATAGCATTAGAAATCTTCCTTACGAAGAAAGATTGAAGACCCTAAAATTACATTCACTTGTAAGACGTAGAATGAGGGGAGACATGATCGAGGTATACAAGTGGAAAATGGGTATTAACAAAGGCGCATAGAAGCCATCTAGATAACCATAATTTGATTAATGATACCCAGCATGGATTCACGAGGGGCCGTTCCTGCCTATCTAATTTATTAACCTTCTTCATTAAAGCTTTTGAGGCTGTTGATCACGATAAAGAATTCGATATTGTTTATTTAGACTTTAGTAAGGCTTTTGATAGAGTACCGCACCAGAGACTGTTAAAGAAAGTGGCAGCTCATGGCATTGGGGGAAAAGTTCTGTCATGGATCGAGTCATGGCTCACCAATAGGAAGCAGAGAGTGTGCATAAATGGGGTTAAATCCGAATGGGGACTTGTAACAAGTGGTGTTCCACAGGGATCAGTCTTAGGCCCATTGTTATTTATAATATATATCAATGACCTTGATGAGGGAATTACTAGTGATATGAGCAAATTCGCCGACGACACGAAGATAGGTAGGATAATTGATTCAAACATAGACGTCATAGAACTTCAGGAAGATTTAGACAAACTTAATTCGTGGTCAGAAAAGTGGCAGATGCAGTTCAATGTAGATAAATGCAAGGTTCTGAAGCTCGGGAGTGTCCATAACCCAAGCACTTATAAGTTAAATAACGTAGAACTTAGCCATACAGATTGCGAGAAGGACTTGGGGGTGATGGTAAGCAGCAACCTTAAACCAAGACAGCAATGCCTGAGCGTACGTAATAAGGCAAATAGATTACTGGGATTTATATCAAGAAGTGTTAGCAACAGAAGTCCAGAGGTTATATTACAGCTTTATACATCATTAGTAAGCCTCTCCTAGATTACGCAGCTCAGTTCTGGTCTCCATATTACAGAATGGACATAAATTCGTTAGAAAACATTCAGCGTAGAATGACTAAATTAATACATAGCATTAGAAATCTTCCTTACGAAGAAAGATTGAAGACCCTAAAATTACATTCACTTGTAAGACGTAGAATGAGGGAGATATGATCGAGGTATACAAGTGGAAAATGGGTATTAACAAAGGGGATATAAATAAGGTCTTGAGGATATCTCTCCAAGAGAGAACCCGCAATAATGGATTCAAGTTAGATAAGTTTAGATTTAGAAAGGATATAGGAAAGTATTGGTTTGGAAATAGGGTAGTTGATGAGTGGAACAGTCTGCCTAGTAGGGTTATTGAAGCTAGGACCTTGGGTAGTTTCAAATTTAGGTTGGATAAATTCATGAGTGAGAGGGGTTGGATTTGAGTGGGACTCGCGCATGAGTGGGTAGAATTGTCAAAGCTTATTTCTTGGGTAGCATTGAAAATTGGGTTGAGCAAATATTCTGTTAGTGGGACGGATTGTGAAGGACCTGCCTAATATGGGCCAACAGGCCTGCTGCAGTGTTCCTCCTTTCTTATGTTCTTATGTTCTTATGATATAAATAAGGTCTTGAGGATATCTCTCCAAGAGAGAACCCGCAATAATGGATTCAAGTTAGATGAGGGTAATGGACGAGTTGAGATTAGTTGCAAGTACGGGTAATATTGATGTTTTTGCAATAACTGAGACATGGTTTAATATGAAAAATCGGGACTTGCCTGCCGAATGTCACATTCAGGGTTTTAAATTGTTCCAAGTAGAAAGAAGTATCGGGAAAGGGGGTGGGGTGGCACTATATGTCCGTGATCCTATTTTTAAAGCAGGGGACAAGTCGTTACCATCAAATTACCGCCCAATAAGTCTAACATCAATTGTAGGCAAATTATTAGAGTCGATTATAGCTGATAACATAAGAAGCCATCTCGATAGGCATAATTTGATTAATGATACTCAACATGGATTCACCAGGGGCCGTTCCTGCCTAACTAATTTATTAACTTTTTTCAGTAAGGCTTTTGAGGCAGTTGATCATGATAAAGAATTCGATATTGTTTATTTGGATTTTAGTAAGGCTTTTGATAGAGTACCACATCAGAGACTGTTAAAGAAAGTGGCTGCTCATGGCATTGGGGGAAAAGTGTTTTCATGGATCGAGTCATGGCTCACCAATAGGAAGCAGAGGGTGTGCATTAATGGGGTTAAATCTGAGTGGGGATCTGTAACAAGTGGCGTTCCACAGGGATCGGTTTTGGGCCCGTTGTTGTTTATAATATATATAAATGACCTTGATGAGGGAATTTCTAGTGATATGAGCAAATTCGCTGATGACACGAAGATAGGTAGGATAATCGATTCAGACGTAGATGTCAGTGAACTACAGGAGGATTTAGACAAACTCAATTCCTGGTCAGAAAATGGCAGATGCAGTTCAATGTAGATAAATGCAAAGTTCTAAAGCTCGGGAGTGTCCATAACCCAAGCACTTATAAGTTAAATAACGTAGAACTTAGCCATACAGATTGCGAGAAGGACTTGGGGGTGATGGTAAGCAGCATCCTTAAACCAAGACAGCAATGCCTAAGCGTACGTAATAAGGCAAATAGATTACTGGGATTTATATCAAGAAGTGTTAGCAACAGAAGTCCAGAGGTTATATTACAGCTTTATACATCATTAGTAAGGCCTCACCTAGATTACGCAGCTCAGTTCTGGTCTCCATATTACAGAATGGACATAAATTTGTTAGAAAACATTCAGCGTAGAATGACTAAATTAATACATAGCATTAGAAATCTTACTTACGAAGAAAGATTGAAGACCCTTAAATTACATTCACTTGTAAGACGTAGAATGAGGGGAGACATGATCGAGGTATACAAGTGGAAAATGGGTATTAACAAAGGGGATATAAATAAGGTCTTGAGGGTATCTCTCCAAGAGAGAACCCGCAATAATGGATTCAAGTTAGATAAGTTTAGATTTAGAAAGGATATAGGAAAGTATTGGTTTGGAAATAGGGTAGTTGATGAGTGGAACAGTCTGCCTAGTAGGGTTATTGAAGCTAGGACCTTGGGTAGTTTTAAATTTAGGTTGGATAAATTCATGAGTGAGAGGGTTGGATTTGAGTGGAATTGCACATGAGTAAATAAAATTATCAAATCTTATTTCTTGGGTAGCATTGAAAGTTGGGTTGAACAAGTGTTCTGTTGGTGGGATGGAATGTGAAGGACTTGCCTAGTATGGGCCAACAGGCCTGCTGCAGTGTTCCTCCTTTCTTATGTTCTTTCTTATGTTCTTATAAAAACGGGTATAAAGTCTGAATTAACACATACAGAGTCTGTCTGGATAGAATTTTCAGAGGGGTGTGAAAAATTGATTTTAGGCGTGATTTACCGTCCTCCAAACTTAGATAGGGAACAAGGGAGACTACTTTGGGAGGAAATTGTTAAGGCCACAAGACACGATAACGTAGTAATTCTAGGGGACTTTAACTTTAGTCAGATTGATTGGAATTTCATGACAGGGAATTTAGAATCTAACGACTTTTTAGAAGTAGTTCAGGATTGCTTTTTGAAGCAGTTTGTAACAGAACCTACAAGGGGAAATAACCTACTTGACTTGGTTCTGGCAAGCAAGGAAACCCTTGTTAATAATTTAGAAATTACAGAGGAACTCGGCTCAAGCGACCACAAGTCAATTACCTTTAGCATTGAATGGATGTATGATAGTAGGGATAATTCAGTAATGGTCCCAGATTTTCGCTTAGCAGATTATAATGGACTTAGAGAACACTTATCAACTGTGGACTGGGGTGAAGAAGAGAGGTATCAATATGACAGTTTTCTTAACACTATACAGGCTGCCCAAAGAACATTTATCCCGTATAAAGAAATTAGATCAAGTAGAAATGACCCAAAATGGATGAAT
The DNA here is from genome assembly GCA_009830355.1 of Cherax destructor. NCBI lineage: Eukaryota > Metazoa > Arthropoda > Malacostraca > Decapoda > Parastacidae > Cherax > Cherax destructor. The sequence goes on along the minus strand of WNWK01043888.1, from coordinate 10,220 downwards.
AATAGGCTCAAATATCTTTTAGGGCAGAAGAAAGGAATTTATAGGCGCATAAAAAGAGGTGAGGGTCATCTTATAAATCAGTATACTGACATTAAGAGGGACGTTAAAAAGGGAATAAGAAAAGCTAAACGGGACTATGAAATTAAAGTTGCTAGGGATTAAAAACTAACCCAAAAGTTTTTTTCCCGGTTTATAGAACAAAAGTTAGGATAAGATAGGTCCCCTTAAAAATAACTTTGGGCATCTTACTGACAAGGAGAATGATATGTGCTCTATTTTTAATAATTATTTTCTCTCGGTTTTCACACAGGAAGACATTAATAATATCCCAGTAATTAATTTTTACAGAGGCCCAGAAGAAGATAAATTATGTAATATCACAGTCACTAGCGAAATGATTATGAAACAGCTGGACCGACTGAAACAAAATAAATCGCCGGGTCCTGATGAGCTTTTTGCAAGGGTTCTTAAGGAATGCAAAATGGAACTCTGTGAACCAATATCTAACATTTTTAATTTATCTCTTCAAACAGGTGTAGTGTCTGATATGTGGAAGATGGCTAATGTAATTCCTATTTTTAAAGCAGGGGACAAGTCACTACCGTCAAACTACCGCCCAATAAGCCTGACCTCAATTGTAGGCAAATTACTAGAGTCAATTATAGCTGATATTATTAGAAGCCATCTAGATAACCATAATTTGATTAATGATACCCAGCATGGATTCACGAGGGGCCGTTCCTGCCTATCTAATTTATTAACCTTCTTCAGTAAAGCTTTTGAGGCTGTTGATCACGATAAAGAATTCGATATTGTTTATTTAGACTTTAGTAAGGCTTTTGATAGAGTACCGCACCAGAGACTGTTAAAGAAAGTGGCAGCTCATGGCATTGGGGGAAAAGTGCTGTCATGGATCGAGTCATGGCTCACCTATAGGAAGCAGAGAGTGTGCATAAATGGGGTTAAATCCGAATGGGGACTGGTAACAAGTGGTGTTCCACAGGGATCAGTCTTAGGCCCATTGTTATTTATAATATATATCAATGACCTTGATGAGGGAATTACTAGTGATATGAGCAAATTCGCCGACGACACGAAGATAGGTAGGATAATTGATTCAAACATAGATGTCATAGAACTTCAGGAAGATTTAGACAAACTTAATTGGTGGTCAGAAAAGTGGCAGATGCAGTTCAATGTAGATAAATGCAAGGTTCTGAAGCTCGGGAGTGTCCATAACCCAAGCACTTATAAGTTAAATAACGTAGAACTTAGCCATACAGATTGCGAGAAGGACTTGGGGGTGATGGTAAGCAGCAACCTTAAACCAAGACAGCAATGCCTAAGCGTACGTAATAAGGCAAATAGATTACTGGGATTTATATCAAGAAGTGTTAGCAACAGAAGTCCAGAGGTTATATTACAGCTTTATACATCATTAGTAAGGCCTCACCTAGATTACGCAGCTCAGTTCTGGTCTCCATATTACAGAATGGACATAAATTCGTTAGAAAACATTCAGCGTAGAATGACTAAATTAATACATAGCATTAGAAATCTTCCTTACGAAGAAAGATTGAAGACCCTAAAATTACATTCACTTGTAAGACGTAGAATGAGGGGAGACATGATCGAGGTATACAAGTGGAAAATAGGTATTAACAATTCCTGGTCAGAAAAGTGGCAGATGCAGTTCAATGTAGATAAATGCAAGGTTCTGAAGCTTGGGAGTGTCCATAACCCAAGCACTTATAAGTTAAATAACGTAGAACTTAGCCATACAGATTGCGAGAAGGACTTGGGGGTGATGGTAAGCAGCAACCTTAAACCAAGACAGCAATGCCTAAGCGTACGTAATAAGGCAAATAGATTACTGGGATTTATATCAAGAAGTGTTAGCAACAGAAGTCCAGAGGTTATATTACAGCTTTATACATCATTAGTAAGGCCTCACCTAGATTACGCAGCTCAGTTCTGGTCTCCATATTACAGAATGGACATAAATTCGTTAGAAAACATTCAGCGTAGAATGACTAAATTAATACATAGCATTAGAAATCTTCCTTACGAAGAAAGATTGAAGACCCTAAAATTACATTCACTTGTAAGACGTAGAATGAGGGGAGACATGATCGAGGTATACAAGTGGAAAATGGGTATTAACAAAGGGGATATAAATAAGGTCTTGAGGATATCTCTCCAAGAGAGAACCCGCAATAATGGATTCAAGTTAGATAAGTTTAGATTTAGAAAGGATATAGGAAAGTATTGGTTTGGAAATAGGGTAGTTGATGAGTGGAACAGTCTGCCTAGTAGGGTTATTGAAGCTAGGACCTTGGGTAGTTTCAAATTTAGGTTGGATAAATTCATGAGTGAGAGGGGTTGGATTTGAGTGGGACTCGCGCATGAGTGGGTAGAATTGTCAAAGCTTATTTCTTGGGTAGCATTGAAAATTGGGTTGAGCAAATATTCTGTTTGTGGGACGGATTGTGAAGGACCTGCCTAGTATGGGCCAACAGGCCTGCTGCAGTGTTCCTCCTTTCTTATGTTCTTATGTTCTTATGTCTTGAGGATATCTCTCCAAGAGAGAACCCGCAATAATGGATTCAAGTTAGATAAGTTTAGATTTAGAAAGGATATAGGAAAGTATTGGTTTGGAAATAGGGTAGTTGATGAGTGGAACAGTCTGCCTAGTAGGGTTATTGAAGCTAGGACCTTGGGTAGTTTCAAATTTAGGTTGGATAAATTCATGAGTGAGAGGGGTTGGATTTGAGTGGGACTCGCACATGAGTAAATAGAATTATCAAAGCTTATTTCTTGGGTAACATTGAAAATTGGGTTGAGCAAATATTCTGTTAGTGGAACGGATTGAGAAGGACCTGCCTAGTATGGGCCATCAGGCCTGCTGCAGTGTTCCTCCTTTCTTATGTTCTTATGTTCTTAAGTTTAGATTTAGAAAGGATATAGGAAAGTATTGGTTTGGAAATAGGGTAGTTGATGAGTGGAACAGTCTGCCTAGTAGGGTTATTGAAGCTAGGACCTTGGGTAGTTTCAAATTTAGGTTGGATAAATTCATGAGTGAGAGGGGTTGGATTTGAGTGGGACTCGCGCATGAGTGGGTAGAATTGTCAAAGCTTATTTCTTGGGTAGCATTGAAAATTGGGTTGAGCAAATATTCTGTTAGTGGGACGGATTGTGAAGGACCTGCCTAGTATGGGCCAACAGGCCTGCTGCAGTGTTCCTCCTTTCTTATGTTCTTATGTTCTTATGATACTTGTTAGACAACCACTCTATCGTCTTATGGTTCAATTGAGGTTGTATCATCCCACTCAATAACCAATCTGATGCCTCCAGATTATGTTTATTACTCAAGATTTTGAGGGTGCTCTCTAGTTTAATCCGAAATTGTTGCAAGCTTTTATAGTTGTGCTCTGGAGTTTTCAATTTAACCAGCGCAGTTATTAGATCCAGTCTACGCTGTTCCGTATTACCATAGGTACTCTTTAACAGACTAACAGCTTCTGTATAAGAGTCGTTTATATTGGGGAAGGCCTGAATGAGAATGAGGGCATCTCCCCTCAATTGTCCCTTTAAATAAATCAACTTATTAACAGGTTCAAGATCATTCCTATCATGTACCATTGCCTTAACCCTATACCGCGCCGGCATCACATACGAGGCGCAAAAAGCATGGTTTTCATGGCGCCATGAGCACAAAGCATATCCTCAGAAAGACTTCAAATTTCACTCCAACCAATCACAAGCCTTCTGGGCGGAGCTTGAATGTGTTGTCACTTGGGTGTTGTCGACTGCTATTGGCTGGGAGCTCCAGAAGTCTTCAGTACTGTCTGAAGTGTTGAAGGAGGAGCATTTCCAGCCTGACTCTCTTGATATTTCACCAATTTACACCACTCCAGAATGTCGGTAAGTTACTGAATGTGTTTCCAGTGCATTATTGAATGTTTTATCCTCATTTTGAGATGCAAATGAATTGCCTGAGGTATTTATAAGTAACAAATGAATGCACTTGAAGTTTTGTTTACATTTTTGGTATCATTTATGAGGCTCGGCCTGACAAGTATAGAATGTTACATGCCACTGAGTGTATCATATGTGAGGCCAAAACAGACAATGGTGATAACAAATTTACCAATGAAGGTATCATATATCATGGATTAACAAATAACAATAAGGCCATCTTTGTCAATAATAGCTACCAATTGCATGCTGAATCAAATTCATTGATATATGAGTGCTTTTACCTTGTAAATATATAAAATTTGCTCAATTTCGAGGCTCATTTTGTGTTTTCTGTTCATTTCAGTTAAACACAAATGTTTTATGGATCAAGGGCTCAAAGAAAAAGGGATTACATTGTGCCAGAGTTATGTGATGACAGTGACAGTAATGAGGAAGTGGATAAGAAACAAGATGCATAAATACCTCTGATAAAAATGTTTGTCACAATAAATACAGAAAGGATACTCATTTGGTGCCATATCCATATTCTTGTAACATTTTTGCAATTTTTGTATAATGTCAAATACTATAAATGTGTTAAAATTATTGAAATCAAGTTACTGTGCCTTTGGTTTAACCCAGTTGTTTATTAATAAACCTTAAATGTATATATATGCCTTTTATTATCAGTTATTAGTAGCTGTTATGATTCTTTTAGACACATACCGTTGTCAGGAATGGCATCAAATATGATGCGAATCTGTCACCTATAGTTTAACCTTTGTTGGGATTGGCCTCATATTTGATTCTGCCAAAAAGGCCATTTTATGGACCAAAAATAAATAAACTTGAAAAAGGACCACAAATAAATAGGTCTTAGAATTGCTTATATTATCAGAATATAGGTTGCAAATGTTGCAAATTCTCAAATTTGATTCATGGCTCGGTAAAGGGTTAAAAATGAACCAAAATTCCTCCCAGCTGTCTCCTAGCTGGAACGACAGCAATTGTACCTCTGGGAGTTTGGGGAGGGACATCTTATTTACTGTGCGAGGCTGGCCCACTAAGTTATCTACTCTCTTTGCACTGCGCAAAGCCCTAGTTTTTTATGTTCTTATGTTCTTATGTTCCTCCACTTCATAATATTGCTCAAACAGTGTTTCTATTTCCTCATTATCTGTACAATTCTCCATAAGGTCCTTTTCATATTCCTTAAACCACAACTTGTATGACTCATATTTACTATCTAAGGAGTCTAAATACAATTTTAATTCATCGGGGTCCATTGTATCTTGATCCATGAACTCCATGCACTTATTGAGTGCCTTTGTAACATGACCCTTACGAGCTTGTAACGAGGCTTTCCTTGCTTTAAGATCCCTGGGCTTGACACTCCCAGCAGTTTCATCGGGTCCAGCCATGGTTATAGGATTAATAACCACTGATGTCACAAATTAAATAAATTGTTTATAAAGGTGATTATCAAACCTTACTCTTGCACAAATCGTAGCCACGCCTGGGCTAGCAATTAATTGGACTAATTATTACAATTCACCCCACAATTAATTAATCTGTGTACTCTATACTCACTTTCTACAAGTGCACATACTGTGGATTCCATCTCACATTTGTCTTCAGATGCATGATAGAACTGATAAATTGGCTAAGTTTTATGCTTTCAAAGAGGGGATAGATTACAATCTTGGCTTGTCAGTTAGCAGTTTGAGAACAATAATACGAAAAGAACTTCAACTGAATTTTATTGACTTAAGACTCAGGGAGTTTGACACCAGTCAGTCCATCTATCATCATTCTATCATGCAGGAGGAGCCACATGTCTATAGTGCATCCAACAAAATAAGCAGACTCTTGGATGTCACTACCGCCCGCCTCCGGCTGGGTTACAAGTATCTTTGGCAGGTTAAATCACCACCACCAGATGTAGACCAAACAAGATGTAAACTTTGCCAGTAGGATTATTGTCACACCCTGCGTCATTATGTACTGGAGTGCGATAAAATTAATGAATTCAGAGACTACTCATTCAGAAATGTTCAAGATATGTCAAAGTATTTTATCCACAGTGGTATATTACAGACCATTCTGGAAAATACCCTGACTTTGCTCCCTGTAAATAAAGCATTGACACGTGTGTGTGTGTGTGTGTGTGTGTGTGTATGTACATGTGTGTATGTGTATGTGTGTATGTATATACATGTATGCGTGTGTATGTGTATATGTATATGTGAGTGTGTGTGACCCAACAATTAAAATTTGCACCAATAACTCATTACAGTTGTGGCTGGGTGTAGACTAATAGATTGCTCATTGCTTTATAATTTGTTCATGAGTGCAACCATGTACAGACGTAAGTAAATTTACTTACATGATTCATTACCTTGTAACTAGTGAATTAATTACCATTGTACCTTCTTCAGCTATCAAAACTTTGAGGCCCAGTCTCTGGACCCTATATATACCTCTGTAATCTGCAAATACCTTTGTAACTTGTCATGATTGTGACCATCTGAGTTCATTACCTTTGTAACTTGCTCAGCTATCAAACTTTGAGGTCCAGTCCCTGGACCCATTATGTACCTCTGTAATCTTTTGACTACCGCCCACAGGATGGGTATGGGGTGCATAATAAAGATATCAAACTTGTGGGGAATTAAGAGATTACCTGTCTGGGCTTCACCGCCACTTACAACAAAACAATCTCCCGGGGAGTGGACCGACTAGTATAATTTTACCGCGGTTACCCCCGTTAAGGCGTGTGAGAAAACTTGCCCCACTCCTGGTCACATTTAAGGGGACCCTTCGATATTCTCACTCTAAATCCACATCTATCTTTGACCAGTTTATTAAGAATGAGTAACACCAATGGTTACGGTATTGTTTAATTTTGTGGACTGTATAGGTTGAGGTCTGACTGATTGGGAAGAAGGAGTAAAGAGTACAACTTAATATCACTCACCCTTTATCCGTGGCATTGCTGTTCACTTGAAGATCCCGTCATTATCATTCCCACTGTAAACCCACATTATCCCAACATACCTACTGGCCAGACGGTTGCTAAGACAACAAGAGTACTTACAGTGGGGAAGAAACAACATTCTTGTCGCTATTCTTCGACGGATCTCGTGGTCCTGCTCGGTAGATTATTCTTCCGGCAAGACGATGATGTTGGTGGTTGTCCCGATGAGTCGAGAGAAGATTGATCCCTTGAACTCTCTTACGCCCACGAGACCGGGCGTTATTTAACGTGGTTGGTCGGGGTAGTGATTCATATCATCTCACTAAACCCCTTCATTAGAGTTTATACGCAACACTTTACACACTATTCACACATCGGTTTAATGTCCCATTAATTTACTCTCGTTAGAAGTTAATCCATTAATAATTGTGTAAGATGAACACTGATCGAATCGACGCACATTTCCGCCATCAACACCGCCATGATGGCGTCGCTCACTGTTTGACACATTATCACTCTATTATTATAGTTTCTTGGACTTAATGTCCCACATTATGCCCAGCGAATATTCACAACATTCACTATTGTGAAGAGAGACCATTAACCGCGATTTGGTCGTAGTAAACGCCGATTTCCATCTCCATTATATCCAGAGCCCTCCCATCGTTCACCTCGATTCGCTTATCCCACGAGAGCGACTGACTCCCTGCCCTCGTATGACCCAGCGTACCCACGCTACCGTCGCGATGGTTCTTTACCCATCTCAAGAAAAATACGAACCAACAGCCACACATTAAGAATATTCACATTAGAAAGGCTATCGAGGATAACCTTTCGGGAAAATACCCAATATTTTCCACAAAACTAACCATCACCACCACCACCACAAAGGGCTGCCTCCACCACCACACAGGGCCACCACCATACAGGGCCACCACCAGCACACAGGGCCGCCACCACCAAAATATAGGGCCATCACCACACAGGGCTGCCACCACCACCATTTAGGGCCATCACCACACAGGGCCACTGTAGTGATACCGCTCTTGTGGGGAGCCGCAGCAGGACACAATACTGCACCACCTCAGGGGCCCCTTACAATAACAACAAACAGTACAGCGATGGCCCAGCATGGCGTGTGGTCTCTCTCTTACACAGATACATTCGTGATGCAGATTACATGGTAAGCTTAAATATGTTGCCAGTAGCTATAGCTTTTCTGAGGACATATGCACCTTACATCACCTGTCCTGCAGCAGCAGTCATTAGATGTATTTTCTTCTGTTGCAGACATGTACCATGGATTTTGTGTTCAATAAAGCCTAGGAATAAGGCCTGTGTTTTTATCACAACAATTTATTGAACACAAGTATCCTGGGCTACCTGGTGGCGATTCTGAGCTAGACTACACCGCAACATGGAGCGTTTACTGAAACCTGAAAGGCTAGATTCTGACCCCAGTGTATCAACGGCTGCTCAGGAATGGAAGCACTGGTTTAAGACTTTCGAAAACTTCTTGAGAGCCTTTCCTCAGGAAGATCTAGATAAACTAAGCCTGCTCATCAACTTTGTGTCACCTAAAATCTATGAGGTTATTTCTGAGTGTAATACCTATGAAGATGCTATCAATGCCCTCAAGTCTCAGTATATTAAGCCCACAAATGAAATCTTTGCACGATATCGTCTTGCAACTCGCCGCCAGCAGATTGGTGAATCCTTAGAGGAATACTTTCAAGCATTGAAAATATTAGGTAAGAACTGTAACTTCCGAGCGGTGACAGCTTCTCAGTATTGTGAAGAGTCCATCAGGGATGCTTTTATCAGTGGCCTGCAATCACCAATAATAAGGCAGCGTTTATTGTTACTACCAACAATATCAAAACCTACAAGAATCTCCGAGACTAGTACCTCATTACTAGACCACATCTGGACTAATACTATAGCCCCTCTAAAATCAGGCATCATCACAGACAACACCACAGACCACTATCCGACCTTTCTCATAGCTAATCTTGGTAAATTGCCCCTAGATATTACAAAAGTTACCTTCAGACTACATAATGAGTCAGCTGTAAATAACTTTATAACAGCTATGATTAACATTGACTGGCATAATGAGTTAGAAACATATACAGATACTAATGAATGCATCAAGAATTTCCTTAACAAAACCCACCACCTCTATAACAAACATTGCCCTAAAAAAACTAAACAGATCACAGCTAAGAGAATTAACAATCCCTGGCTAACACCCAGCATCCTTAAATCCATTAACAAAAGGCACCAATATGAAAAACAATACAGAAGGGGTCTAATAACCAGAGAACAATCCAAACGCTACTCATCAACCCTTACCAGCCTGATAAGGAGATCAAAAAAATTGTATTATGAGAACAGACTCCAGAACATAAAAGGTGATATGAAAAGACCTGGAAGACCCTATCTGCAATTCTAGGAAATAATAAGATAGCGAAAAACAACACCATCAAATTATCAAGAGCAGATGAACCCCTACTCTCACCTACTGAGACAGCAAACAGACTTAATGTTTTCTTCTCCACCATAGGAAAGAATCTAGCGAGTAAAATCCCAAGCTCAAACACCCGTCCAACAGACAACCTCACAAACACCTACCCTAATACGCTATTCCTAGCTCCTACCAACCCAATTGAAGTCTCGCTCATAATCAACACCCTTAAAAACAAGGCAGGAGACATAAACAGCCTACCAACTTTTATGTACAAAAAGCTTCACAGGTACTGTCACCAATCATAGCAACACTATTCAATAAATCCATTGAAGCCTCTACCTTTCCATCAATTCTCAAAATAGCTAGGGTCACCCCGACCCACAAAGGAGGTGATCAAACAGACCTGAATAATTATAGACCAATTTCTAATTTACCATTGCTTTCTAAAATCTTCGAAAATTAATTCATAGACAAATCTATTCCTACCTCGTCTCACACAATTACTCAACCCCTGTCAATTTGGATTCAGGACAAACAAGAGCACAAACGATGCTATTACGCACATGTTGGAGTTAATATATACAGCACTTGAGAAAAAGAAGTCCCACTGGGAATCTTCATTGATCTCCGCAAAGCTTTTGATACAGTCGACCATGATTTACTGCTCACAAAATTAGCACACTATGGTATAAGGGGGCACCCACTCAACTACCTAAAATCATACCTCACCAACAGAAGCCAATACGTGTACACAAATGGAGCGAACTCTTCCACACAACCAATTACAGTCGGAGTCCCTCAAGGAAGTGTCCT
>WNWK01043887.1:0-15317 GCA_009830355.1 Cherax destructor | reverse complement strand
AGTGGGGAAATATCTAACTTTTGTTTTATGAAAATAGCAGCCATTCCAAACTTTCACCTTCCTAATCCCTTAATAAAAAATGGAATGACCATTTAAACAAGATTGAAGTTTTTTTGAAGTTCAGACAATTGCCCCAAACTCTTCAACCCAACATCAAACAATCATGTTAACCACTTGTAGGCTTAGGGTAATTTTAATGGGGTTCCCAGGGTAGTGCATTGATTCTTTTTCCTGCCTCTTGCCTGAAGGATAGTGTAGAGATTTTAAAAGAAAGTGAAGAATAAAACATTCTAAAAGTGATATTATATTTTAGATTCACCATAAATATGGTTGAGGGAAGATGGCGAAATATGGTGACCATGTATAAGACGACAGTAGACTACAACTTCATACCAAATGTTGAACCACGTTCTATGGCCTACAGAAAAGATCTTGAGGAGCTAGTGAAGTATGTCCCTCAGCGCCGCCAATACTATGAGAAGAAGAAAGGACGATCTGTCAAAATGGGTAAGAGGTTATTTATTCACAAAAACATTAAATGTATTTAGTATACAGTAGACCGTTGTTTAACACGGTAGTTACGTTCCTGAAAACGCCGTGGTAGTTAAAACTGTGTTAGACAAACTGAAGAACTTATAGGAAAATAGGGTTACGTTCCTGGGAGCCCCCAAAAAGCCAAACAACTTTTTTTTTAGACCAACAGATCTTACAAAAATAAAAGTGAATATGTAATTGTAGTTCATTGTCGTGATATATTATGTTTTTGCTGCTTAAGACTACAAATGCAACAGAAATAATAGTATTTCTTACCTTAAATTGTGGGTACTGGTGTGTGTCGATTATTGTGAAGAGAGTGGAGTTATGCTGTAGCCCTACTGGGCTGAGGTGGATGGTAGAGGTTCTGGTACTGAAGTCGATGGTTGTACTCGAGTGTGCATAAATTCTGTAATGGATTTCTGGGGTATTTTACCCTGCAGTACATTATACAGCTGCAATAGACAGTGTTTCAGAGCACTGCTTCTAGATTTGTCAGGGTCCTTCTCAGTGAAAATGTCTAACTTTAAGTCAGTCAAGTAAGTCAGTAAGTCAAGTCAGTCAGTAAGTCAAGTCAGTCAGTAAGTCAAGTCAGTCAGTAAGTCAAGTCAGTCAGTAAGTCAAGTCAGTCAGTAAGTCAAGTCAGTCAGTAAGTCAATTCAGTCAGTCAATTCAGTCAGTAAATCAGTCAAGTCAGTCAGTAAATCAGTCAAATCAGTCAGTAAATCAGTCAAATCAGTCAGTAAATCAGTCAACTCAGTCAGTAAATCAGTCAAGTCAGTTAGTCAGTCAAGTCAGGCAGTGATCTGGATCTGGATCAAGTCAATCAGTAAGTCAGTCAAGTCAGTCAGTAAATCAGTCAAGTCAGTCAGTAAATCAGTCAAGTCAGTCAGTCAGTTATTCATCACACAAACTCATTTATATTTACCTCATTCTTTTAATTGTACAAACTGACGCTTCATTAAGGCCTCAGGCTATCTCTTGTCTAATATCTCTATTTTCTTTGTTAACTCTTAAGACAAACGCTTATACCTTTTCTTGCCACTTTCAGCAACACTGGTATGCCTACTGGGTGCCATGATTGCTTGGCAGATACGAGATATGGCAATTAAAATATCAAAACACTGTTCACAAACGCAGCTATTTCCTAACACAAAGGAAATGGACACGTATGAACGAATGCTGGGATGGGGGTGGCGGGAGTGTTGGGGGGTGGTGGGGGAGTGACGTGGGTGGCAGGAGACAGTGGTAGGTCTTCCCCAGCTGACAAATGCAACAGAAATAATAGTATTTCTTACCTTAACTTGTGGTTGCTGGTGTAAGGTGTTTTTATCTACACCTTTCAGAGCACGAGGATTCTTAGAGCGGTAAATAACCATGGGCTTACACTTGAAATCACCTGATGCATTTCTGCAAAGGAGCAAGGTGAAGCGATCCTTTGCTGTCTTGAAGCCCGGTGCACTTTTCTCTTGCTGACTGATATAAGTTCGTGTTGGCATTTTCTTCCAAAAGACACTTGTATTGTCAGCATTAAACACTTGATGTGGCTCTTAGCCACCCTCAGAAATAATTTCCTGCAATTCAGCAGGAAAATTACTTGCTGCTGTATGATCAGCTGAAGCACTTTCACCAGAAAACTTTATATAATAATAATGTTGAATAATCAGTTATGGCAGGTAAAGAAGGAATATAAATGTATAAATTCAAGGATTATGTGGAGTAAAATAAAGGTTGGATGTGAAAAGTGGGTTATAGTAAGTGTTTATGCACCTGGAGAAGAGAAAGTGTAGAAGAGAGAGAGAGATTTTGGGAAATGTTGAGTGAGTGTGTGGGGAGTTTTGAACCAAGTGAGAGAGTAATTGTGGTTGGGGATCTTAATGCTAAAGTGGGTAAAAATGTTGTGGATGGAGTAGTAGGTAAATTTGGGGTGCCAGGGTTAAATGTAAATGGGGAGCCATTAATTGAGCTATGTGTAGAAAGAGGTTTGGTAATAAGTAATACATATTTTATGAAAAAGAGGATAAATAAATATACAAGGTATGATATAGCACGTAAGGAAAGTAGTTTGTTGGATTATGTATTGGTGGATAAAAGGTTGATGAGTAGGCTTCAGGATGTACATGTTTATAGAGGGCAACGGATATATCAGATCATTATTTGGTTGTAGCTACAGTTAGAGTAAAAGGTAGATGGGACAAAAGGAAAATGGCAACAGCAAGTAAGAGAGGTAAAAGTGTATAAACTAAGGGAGGAGGAAGTTAGGGTGAGATATAAGCAACTATTGGCAGAAAGGTGGGCTAGTGCAAGTAGGAGTAGTGGGGGTTGAAGAGAGTTGGGATAGTTTTAAAAATGCAGTATTAGAATGTGGGGCAGAAGTTTGTGGTTATAGGAGGGTGGGTGCAGGAGGAAGAGGAGTGAGTGGTGGAATGAAGAAGTAAAGGGTGTGATAAAAAGAAAAAGGTAGCTTATGAGAGGTTTTTACAAAACAGAAGTGTTAGTAGAAGAGCAGAGTATATGGAGAGTAAAAGAAAGGTGAAAAGAGTGGTGAGAGAGTGCAAAAAAGAGCGGATGAAAGAATGGGAGAGGATCTGTCAAGAAATTTTGCTGAAAACAAGAAAAATTTTGGAGTGAGATAAACAAGGTAAGAAAGCCTAGGGAACGAATGGATTTGTCAGTTAAAAACAGAGTAGGGAGTTAGTAGATGGGGAGCTGGAGGTATTGGGTAGATGGCGGGAATATTTTGAGGAACTTTTAAATGTCGATGAAAAGAGGAGGCGATAATTTCATGTACTGGCCAGGAGGTACAACATCGTTTAGGAGTGAAGAAGAGCAGGATGTGAGTGTGGGGGAGGTGCGTGAGGCATTACGTAGAATGAAAGGGTAAAGCAGCTGGAATTGACGGAATCATGACAGAAATGTTAAAAGCAGGGGGATATAGTGCTGGAGTGGTTGGTATTTTTGTTTAATAAATGTATGAAAGAGGAAGGTACCTAGGGATTGGCAGCGAGCATGTATAGTTCCTTTATATAAAGGGAAGGGGGATAAAAGAGAGTGTAAAAATTATAGGGGAATAAGTTTACTGAGTATACCAGGTAAAGTGTATGGCAGGGTTATTATTGAAAGAATTAGAGGTAAGACAGAGTAGGATTGCAGATGAGCAAGGAGGCTTTAGAGTGGGTAGGGGATGTGTAGATCAAGTGTTTACAGTGAAGCATATATGTGAACAGTATTTAGATAAAGGTAGAGAAGTTTTATTGCATTTATGGATTTAGAAAAGGCATATGATAGAGTGGATAGGGGAGCAATGTGGCAAATGTTGCAAGTGTATGGAATAGGTAGTAAGTTACTGAAGGCTGTAAAGAGTTTTTATGAGGATAGTGAGGCTCAGGTTAGGGTGTGTAGGAGAGAGGAGATTACTTCCCGGTAAAAGTAGGTCTTAGACAGGGTTGTGTAATGTCACCATGGTTGTTTAATATATTTATAGATGGGGTTGTAAAAGAAGTAAATGCTGGGGTGTTGGGGAGAGGGGTGGGATTAAATTATGGAGAATTAAATGCAAAATGGGAGTTGACACAGTTACTTTTTGCTGATGATACTGTGCTTATGGGAGATTCTAAAGAAAAGTTGCAAGGTTAGTGGACGAGTTTGGGAGAGTGTGTAAAGGTAGAAAGTTAAAAGTGAACATAGATAAGAGTAAGGTGATGAGGGTATCAAACGATTTAAATAAAGAAAAATTGGATATCACATTGGAGAGAGGATTATGGAAGAAGTAAATGTTTTCAGATATTTGGGAGTTGATGTGTCAGCAGATGGGTTTATGAAGGATGAGGTTAACCATAGAATTGATGAAGGAAAAAAGGTGAGTGGTGCATTGAGGTATCTGTGGAGACAAAAACGTTATCCATGGAGGCAAAGAAGGGAATGTACGAAAGTATAGTGGTACCAACACTCTTATATGGGTGTGAAGCATGGGTTGCAAATGCTGCAGCGAGGAGGAGGCTGGAGGCAGTGGAGATGTCCTGTCTAAGGGCAATGTGTGGTGTAAATATTATGCAGAAAATTCGGAATGTGGAAATTAGGAGAAGGTGTGGAGTTACTAAAAGTATTTGTCAGAGGGCTGAAGAGGGGTTGTTGAGGTGGTTTGGTCATTTAGAGAGAATGGATCAAAGTAGAATGACTTGGAGACGTATAAATCTGTAGGGGAAGGAAGGCGGGGTAGGGGTCGTCCTAGAAAGGTTGGAGGAAGGGTAAAGGAGGTTTTGTGGGCGAGGGCTTGGACTTCCAGCAAGCATGTGTGAGCGTGTTAGATAGGAGTGAATGGAGACGAATGGTTTTGGGACATGACGATCTGTTGGAGTGTGAGCAGGGTAACATTGTGTGAAGGGATTCAGGAAACCAGTTAATTGATTTAGTTGGACTTGAGTCCTGGAAATGGGAAGTACAATGCCTGCACTTTAAAGGAGGGGTCTGAGATAGTGACAGCTGGGAGGGACTTTTCTCAGCTGTAGTATCTGAGCTCCTCTGCAAAGACAGTGATTATGTATGAGTGTGGTGAAAGTGTTGAATGATGATGAAAGTTTTTTCTTTTTGGGGATTTTCTTTCTTTTTGGGTCACCCTGCCTCGGTGGGAGACGGCCGACTTGTTGAAAAAAAAAAAAAAAAAAAATAATAATAATAATAATAATAATAATAATTTTATTTCATTGCAAGTTTACATCAAGATTTTGTAATTACAATCATGAACTGAAGTGCAAAGAGAGCCACTATCATGCCATGGCATTATGGGCAGACTAAATCTAATGGCTTATAGACTACAAAACACATGTTGTCACAATGTAATATCCCCAGATTGTAATTTGAGTAAATTTATTAATTATTATAAGCTAATGTTTAACTAAAACAAACTCAATCAATTTCTCTAGTATTAAGGGAGCAAATTCGTTCGGTAATGGCACTTGAGCAGCCTTTTGGAACGAATTATGACCAACATGTCCTCTCTTGAGCTACTCTACCAGCAGCTAAAGGAAGAACTGAGGGTAGCTAAGCTTGAGATACAGCGACTGACTGAGGAAAACAAGAGGATTCGTAGTAATCCTCCTGTTGAGAATCCTCAAGTCAAGAAAAAAACCTAGACAGTGGCTGGAATGCATGGGACAAAGTTAAGGATTAAGAAAACGGATGGAGAGGTAGAATCAACGAAAATCCAGGAAACTGTTGTGGAAACATCGAAGCGATTCTCCGTGCTACCCGATGAATGTGAGTTGACTTCTGGGAGCGTCACCACGAACGACACCAAGGAAGGTAAAAACGTTGTTGTTGGGGACAGCCAGGTTAGGTACATGGATAGGGCCTTCTGTTTGAAGGATAGGAGTAGGAAACAGAGGGTTTGCTTTCATGGGGCTGGGATGGAGGATATTGTTAGCCATCTGGATGACATCATGAGAGGTAATGGGAGCAATCCTATTATCTGTCTCAGTGCTGGAGGCAACGATGTTGGCAGACATAGGAGTGAGGACCTGACTAGCAGGTTTAGGTCAGCAATAGACATAATTAGGAAGAAGGGTGGGAACCCTGTCATATGTGGTATTTTGCCAAGGAGAGGAGTTGGAAATGAATGGCTGTCCAGGGCAATTGGTGTCAATTGCTGGCTGGACAAATACTGTAAGGAAAATGCAGTAACATTCATTGACAACTGGGACCTCTTCTATGGCAGAAATGACATGTATGCCAGGGATGGAGTTCACTTATCCAGGTCTGGGGTGGGAGCACTGGCAACTGCAGTGGAGGGAGCTATTAGGGCTTTAAACTAGAAATAGTTAGTGGTATGGGTTTTTGGGGAAAAACAGTGAAGTCCCAGTGTAGTAATATTATAAGTTCTAGGAGAATTAGTAATAGGCAGAATAAGGTGGATACTGGAAAGCCAGTGGCACTAGATGACAAGGACAGTAATAGGTATAGTGGAAAAACAGAAATGAGCAGGAAGGGTGAAGAGAAAGGAGGGTCTTTAAATGTATATTACACCAATTGTCATAGTGCTAGGAATAAGATGGACGAGTTGAGATTAGTTGCTAGTGCGGGTAATATTGATGTTTTTGCAATAACTGAGATGTGGTTTAATATGAAAAATCGGGAAATGCTTGCTGAATGTCACATCCAGGATTTTAAATTGTTCCAAGTAGACAGAAGTATCGGGAAGGCAGGTTGGGTGGCACTCTATGTCCGTGATCATTTAAATTGTTGTTGGAAAAGGTGTATGATAGGGTAGATAGGGGGGCAATGTGGCAGATGTTGCAGGTATATGGAATATACCTAGTAGGGTTATTGAAGAACATAAGAAAGGAGGAACACTGCAGCAGGCCTGTTGGCCCATACTAGGCAGGTCCTTCACATTCCATCCCACTAACAAGATATTTGTTCAACCCAATCTTAAATGCTACCCAAGAAATAAGCTTTGATAATTCTATTTACTCATGTGCAATTCCCACTCAAATCCTACCCCTCTCACTCATGAATTTATCCAACCTAAATTTGAAACTAAGCAAGGTCCTAGCTTCAATAACCCTACTAGGCAGACTGTTCCGCTCATCAACTACCATATTTCCAAACCAATACAGTGGTACCTCGAGTTACGATGGTCCCCAAATCGCCCTTTTATGTAAGTTTATTTTTTTAAATTTTTTTTGTAAGTATATTTTTGGGGGTGTAAAAGGACTAGTCTATTTTACATTATTCCTTATGGGGATAAATTCGTTTGGTAATGGCACTTGAACAGCATTCTCGAACGAAAAAATATCGTAACTCGAGGTACCACTGTACTTTCCTATATCCTTTCTAAATCTAAACTTATCTAACTTGAATCCATTATTGCGGGTTCTCTCTTGGAGAGATATCCTCAAGACCTTATTTATATCCCCTTTGTTAATACCCATTTTCCACTTGTATACCTCGATCATGTCTCCCCTCATTCTACGTCTTACAAGTGAATGTAATTTAAGGCTCTTCAATTTTTCTTCGTAAGGAAGATTTCTAATGCTATGTATTAATTTAGTCATTCTACGCTGAATGTTTTCTAGCGAATTTATGTCCATTCTGTAATATGGAGACCAAAACTGAGCTACGTAATCTAGGTGAGGCCTTACTAATGATGTATAAAGCTGTAATATAACCTCTGGACTTCTGTTGCTTACACTTCTTGATATAAATCCCAGTAATCTATTTGCCTTATTACGTACGCTTAGGCATTGCTGTCTTTGTTTAAGGTTGCTGCTTACCATCACCCCCAAGTCCTTCTCGTAATCTGTATGGCTAAGTTCTACGTTATTTAACTTATAAGTGCTTGGGTTATGGACACTCCCGAGCTTCAGAACCTTGCATTTAACTACATTGAACTGCATCTGCCACTTTTCTGACCACGAATTAAGTTTGTCTAAATCTTCCTGAAGTTCTATGACATCTATGTTTGAATCAATTATCCTACCTATCTTCGTGTCGTCGGCGAATTTGCTCATATCATTAGTAATTCCCTCGTCAAGGTCATTGATATATATTATAAATAACAACGGGCCTAAGACTGATCCCTGTGGAACACCACTTGTTACAAGTCCCCATTCGGATTTAACCCCATTTATGCACACTCTCTGCTTCCTATTGGTGAGTCATGACTCGATCCATGACAGCACTTTTCCCCCAATGCCATGAGCTGCCACTTTCTTTAACAGTCTCTGGTGCAGTACTCTATCAAAAGCCTTACTAAAGTCTAAATAAACAATATCGAATTCTTTATCGTGATCAACAGCCTCAAAAGCTTTACTGAAGAAGGTTAACCCTTTGGGGGTCGACAGGCCTTCTCAGGAAAGTGTTCCTGGGGTCGAAATTTTTTTGGAAAAAAAAATTTATTTTTTCTTATGAAATGATAGAGAATCTTTTTCCGATCATAACGCCACCAAAATTATGAAATTTGATCGAAAACTAACGGAATTATGCTTTCGCGAAGTTTGCGGTAGCCATGACACTTACGCATCGGCGATTTTGCCCACTTTGAGCCCTATTTTCGACAAATTCCAATGTTTCAGTCTCCTAAAATTATAGCTATTTCGCTAGAACTCCATTTCTTCTATCGATTGAGTACAAGAAACCGCCTATTTACCAATTTCATCTACCCAAAATAGTGGTCAGAAAATGGCAATTTTCCAATTTCACACAAATTTCAAACGATGTCAATTTCAAAATAGGGTCCAGAGTAAACAAGGCAGACATTCCTGGCACTAAAATAACATGTTCTCTGTTCATTAGTCACGTCTCCAGGCCCCTGTTCCATTAGTTTTGCTTTTCATTTTGAATTTTTATTCTCACAAAAAATAGAAGATTTACTGTTATGTATACAACTGCGTCATTGTAAAAATGGTATATATAATATCAGAGCACTTGTGCATGAATATAAGACTCGCCAGTTGATGTGTATTGGAGGCATGGTGTGATTTGTTTACTCTTGAACATCGTCAAAAATCGAACATTTTCGTTACTTTGAGCTCAATTTCAAGGTATGTACTTGTCATTGTCATACCAATCAAAATCATCTCTATTTCTGTAATATATCTTCCATTCTATCAAATGAGACCAAGAAAACGAGAATACATCAATAAAAACCATACGAAAATCGACTGCAAAATCGCTGTTTTAATCGAAAAAAACGGTCAGTTTTTTTTTTTTCTCTCATTATGCAGTGTGTACTGCAGGATTTTTTTTATACTTCGCACACTGACCACACAGACCCATTCTTTCATATGTATGCCTACCAGACGTTTTCTGCTTAAATTGAGGCCGCTAGAATTTGGGCGTACTAGTACGGCACCAACCCCTGCTCGTAAAACGTACTAGTACGGCACCGACCCCCAAAGGGTTAATAAATTAGATAGGCAGGAACGGCCCCTCGTGAATCCATGCGGAGTATCATTAATCAAATTATGGTTATCTAGATGGCTTCTAATAATAGTTATAATTGACTTTAGTAATTTGCCTACAATTGAGGTCAGGCTTATTGGGCGGTAATTTGACGGTAGTGACTTGTCCCCTGCTTTAAAAATAGGAATTACATTAGCCATCTTCCACATATCAGACACTACACCTGTTTGAAGAGATAACTTAAAAATGTTAGATAATGGTTCACAGAGTTCCATTTTACATTCCTTAAGAACCCTTGCAAAAAGCTCATCAGGACCCGGCGATTTATTTTGTTTCAGTCGGTCTAGTTGTTTCATAACCATTTCGCTAGTGACTGTGATATTACATAATTTATCTTCTTCTGGGCCTCTGTAAAAATTAATTACTGGGATATTATTAGTGTCTTCCTGTGTGAAAACCGAGAGAAAATAATTATTAAAAATAGAGCACATGTCATTCTCCTTGTCAGTAAGATGCCCAGAGTTATTTTAAAGGGGACCTATCTTATCTCTAACTTTTGTGCTATAAACCTGGAAAAAACTTTTTGGGTTAGTTTTTGAATCCCTAGCAACTTTAATTTCATAGTCCCGTTTAGCTTTTCTTATCCCCTTTTTAACGTCCCTCTTAATGTCAGTATACTGATTTATAAGATGACCCTCACCTATTTTTATGCGCCTATAAATTCCTTTCTTCTGCCCTAAAAGATATTTGAGCCTATTATTCATCCATTTTGGGTCATTTCTACTTGATCTAATTTCTTTATACGGGATAAATGTTCTTTTGGGCTGCCTGTATAGTGTTAAGAAAACTGTCATATTGATAGCTCTCTTCGTTACCCCAGTCCACAGTTGATAAGTGTTCCCTAAGTCCATTATAATCTGCTAAGCGAAAATCTGGGACCGTTACTGAATTATCCCTACTATCATACATCCATTCAATGCTAAAGGTAATTGACTTGTGGTCGCTTGAGCCGAGTTCCTCTGTAATTTCTAAATTATTAACAAGGGTTTCCTTGCTTGCCAGAACCAAGTCAAGTAGGTTATTTCCCCTTGTAGGTTCTGTCACAAACTGCTTCAAAAAACAATCCTGAACTACTTCTAAAAAGTCGTTAGATTCTAAATTCCCTGTCAAGAAATTCCAATTAATCTGACTAAAGTTAAAGTCCCCTAGAATTACAGTGGTACCTCGACTTACGATATTTTTTCATTCCAGAATGCTGTTCAAGTGCCATTACCAAACGAATTTATCTCCTTAAGAAATAATGTAAAATAGACTAGTCTGTTTAGACCCCTAAAAGTACACTTACAAAAGCATTTAAAAAAATATACTTACATAAAAGGGTGTGTTTGGGGACCATCGTAAGTCGAGGTACCACTGTACTATGTTATCGTGCCTTGTGGCCTTAACAATTTCCTCCCAAAGTAGTCTCCCTTGTTCCCTATCTAAGTTTGGAGGACGGTAAATCACGCCTAAAATCAATTTTTCGCACCCCTCTGAAAATTCTATCCAGACAGACTCTGTGTTATTTCAGACTTTATACCCGTTTTTATGCAACAATTTAAATGATCACGGACATAGAGTGCCACCCCACCCCCCTTCCTGATACTTCTTTCTACTTGGAACAATTTAAAACCCTGAATGTGACATTCGGCAGGCATGTCCTGATTTTTCATATTAAACCATGTCTCAGTTATTGCAAAAACATCAATATTACCAGTACTTGCAACTAATCTCAAATCGTCCATCTTATTCCTAGCACTACGACTATTGGTGTAATATACAATTAAAGACCCTCCTTTCTCTTTACCCTTCCTGCTCATTTCTGTTTTTCCACTATACCTATTACTGTTCTTGTCACCTAGTGCCACTGACTTTCCAATATCCACCTTAATCTGTCTATTACTAGTTCCCCTAGAATTTGTAACATTACTACATTGGGACTTCACTGTTTTCCCCCCATAACCCATACCACTAACTTTTTCTAGTTTAAAGCCCTAACAGCTACCTCCACTGCAGTTGCCAGTGCCTCCACCCCAGACCTAGATAAGTGAACCCCATCCCTGGCATACATGTCATTTCTGCCATAGAAGAGGTCCCAGTTGTCAATGAATGTTACTGCATTTTCCTTACAGTATTTGCGTGTATGCACCTGGAGAAGAGAGGAGTGTAGAGGAGAGAGAGAGATTTTGGGAGATGTTAAGCGAATGTATAGGAACTTTTGAACCAAGTGAGAGAGTAATTGTGGTAGGGGACCTAAATGCTAAAGTAGGAAAAACATGTAGAGAGGGTGTGGTAGGTAAGTTTGGGGTGCCAGGTGTAAATGATAATGGGAGCCCTTTGATTGAACTTTGTATAGAAAGGGGTTTAGTTATAGGTAATACATATTTTAAGAAAAAGAGGATAAATAAATATACAAGATATGATGTAGGGTGTAATGACAGTAGTTTGTTGGACTATGTATTGGTAGATAAAAGACTGTTAAGTAGACTTCAGGATGTACATGTTTATAGAGGGGCCACAGATATATCAGATCACTTTTTAGTTATAGCTACAGTGGGAGTAAAAGGTAGATAGGATACAAGGAAAATAGAAGCAGTAAGTAAGAGAGAGGTGAAGGTTTATAAACTAAAAGAGGAGGCAGTTAGGGTAAGATATAAACAACTATTGGAGGATAGATGGGCTAGTGAGAGTGTAGGCAATGGGGTCGAAGATGTATGGGGTAGATTTAAAAATGTAGTGTTAGAGTGTTCAGCAGAAGTTTGTGGTTACAGGCGAGTGGGTGCGGGAGGGAAGAGGAGCGATGGTGGAATGATGATGTAAAAGAGTAGTAAGGAGAAAAAGTTAGCATATGAGAGGTTTTTACAAAGTAGAAGTGATGCAAGGAGGGAAGAGTATATGGAGAGAAAAAGAGAGGTTAAGAGAGTGGTGAAGCAATGTAAAAGAGAGCAAATGAGAGAGTGGGTGAGATGTTATCAACAAATTTTGTTGAAAATAAGAAAAAGTTTTGGAGTGAGATTAATAAGTTGAGGAAGCCTAGGGAACAAATGGATTTGACAGTTAAAAATAGGAGGAGAGTTATTAAATGGAGAGTTAGAGGTATCGGGAAGATGGAGGGAATATTTTGAGTTGTTAAATGTTGATGAAGACAGGGAAGCTGTGATTTCGTGTATAGGGCAAGGAGGAATAACATCTTGTAAGAGTGTGGAAGAGCCAGTTGTGAGTGTGGGGGAAGTTCGTGAGGCAGTGGGTAGAATGAAAGGGGGTAAGGCAGCTGGGATTGATGGGATAAAGATAGAAATGTTAAAAGCAGGTGTGGATATAGTTTTGGAGTGGTTAGTGCTATTATTTAATAAATGTATGGAAGAGGGTAAGGTACCTAGTGATTGGCAGAGAGCGTGTATTGTTCCTTTGTATAAAGGCAAAGGGGACAAAAGAGAGTGCAAAAATTATAGGGGAATAAGTCTGTTGAGTGTACCTGGTAAAGTGTATGGTAGAGTTATTATTGAAAGAATTAAGAGTAAGACAGAAAGCAGGATAGCAAATGAACAAAGGGGCTTTAGGAAAGGTAGGGGGTGTGTAGACCAAGTGTTTACAGTGAAACATATAGGTGAACAGTATTTGGATAAGGGTAAAGAGGTTTTTGTGGCATTTATAGATTTGGAAAAGGCGTATAATAGGGTGGATAGGGGTGCAATGTGGCAGATGTTGCAGGTGTATGGAATAGGAGGTAGGTTACTGAAAGCAGTGAAGAGTTTTTATGAGGATAGTGAGGCTCAAGTTAGACTGTGTAGGACAGAAGGACTATTTCCCAGTAAAGTGGGCCTTAGACAAGGATGTGTGATGTCACCGTGGTTGTTCAATATATTTATAGATGGTGTTGTAAGAGAAGTGAATGCGAGGGTCTTGGCAAGAGGTGTGGGATTAAAAGATAAAGAATTAAATACAAAGTGGGAGTTGTCACAGTTGCTTTTTGCTGATGACACTGTGCTTTTGGGAGATTCTGAAGAGAAGTTGCAGAGGTTGGTGGATGAATTTGGTAGGGTGTGTAAAAGAAGAAAATTGAAAGTGAATATAGGAAAGAGTAAGGTGATGAGGATAACAAAAAGATTAGGTGACGAAAGATTGGATATCAGATTGGAGGGAGAGAGTATGGAGGAGGTGAATGTATTCAGATATTTGGGAGTGGACATGTCAGCAGATGGGTCTATGAAGGATGAGGTGAATCATAGAATTGATGAGGAAAAAGGGTGAGTGGAGCACTTGAGTCTGTGGAGACAAAGAACTTTGTCCATGGAAGTAAAGAAGGAATGTATGAGAGTATAGTTATACCAATACTCTTATATGGGTGTTAAGCATGGTTGATGAATGTTACGAGGAGAAGGCTGGAGGCAGTGGAGATGTCGTGTCTGAGGTCAATGTGTGGTGTGAATATAATGCAGAGAGTTGGAGTTTGGAAATTAGGAGGAGGTGCGGGATTACCAAAACTATTATCCAGAGAGCTGAGGAGGGTTGTTGAGGTGGTTCGGACATGTAGAGAGAATGGAACGAGACAGAATAACTTCAGAGTGTATAAATCTGTAGTGGAGGAAGGCGGGGTAGGGGTCGGCCTAGGAAAGGTTGGAGGGAGGGGGTAAAGGAAGTTTTGTGTGCGGGCTTGGACTTCCAGCAAGCATGTGTGAGTGTATTTGATAGGGTGAATGGAGACAAATGGTTTTAATACTTGACGTGCTGTTGGAGTGTGAGCAAAGTAACATTTATGAAGGGATTCAGGGAAACCGGCAGGCCGGACTTGAGTCCTGGAGATGGGAAGTACAGTGTCTGCACTCTGAAGGAGGGGTGTTAATGTTGCAGTTTTATAACTGTAGTGTAAAGCACCCCTCTGGCAAGACAGTGATGGAGTGAATGATGATGAAAGTTTTTCTTTTTCGGGCCACCCTGCCTTGGTGGGAATCGGCCGATGTGTTAATAAAAAATAATTTATTAGCCAAGAAATAGGCTAAAACTTTGATCTTTTGTGTGATGGATTAAAAGGAAGGCGAGTGTTATATAGGAAAGGCTTGGTGACATTATTAGTGAACAGAGAGAGATTGCTTTAGTGGCTGGAATGCCCAGTGTTTATTTTGGATTCTGTTTATAAATTTGAATTTGTTGAATTTTGTGTAAAATTAGCCAAATTCTGGGTGCTTTATAGGGTAGTAAAGATAGTTGAATAGCAGTTTCTTGCACTCAATAGAATGGAAGGCATATTGATGAAATGGCCAGGAATTGGGTTTGTTTGAGCAACATAATTGGCCTAAAGGCTTCAAAGTGAGCAAAAATCACTTGTGTAAATTCTGCTCATACTGCTAACATTTTGCTTATGCAGTTCTGTAAGTTTTCCATCAAATTTTGCATTTTTGGTGTTATGACCTTCAGAAAAAAGATTCTCTACCATTTTAGAAGATAAAATAAATTTTTTTTAAATTGCGATGGGTTAATAGTTCTTAATCCTGTAATATTTCCTTTCCAACCTAGGCGGCCTGGTCTGAGACCAGGCAGCGGAAAATAATCTCAGAATGACTTAACAGGTAATAGTAAAGAAATGTAGATTTTTTTAACTGATTTTTATATTGTATGGGTATTATGAGGAATTTTGAATTTTATTTTTTCTCAATTTTTTTTTAATATCCTTTTATTTGTATAGTACAGTGGACCCCCGAGTATCGTAATTAATCCGTTCCAGGAGCTATTACTTAACACGAAGATTACGAAATTCGAACCCTTATTTCCCATAAGAAATATTCACAAAATAAAATATAAATAACATTTACTTACCTTTATTGAAGATACTTGCAGGCATCTGG
>WNWK01043886.1:0-15317 GCA_009830355.1 Cherax destructor | reverse complement strand
CTCACACATTTTTACACCACACTTCACTCACACCCACTCACTCACTAAAAACCCTTTCACTCCTACCCCACCTTCACTCCTACACCACACTTCACTACCTACACACCTTCACTACACTACACCACACTTCACTACACCCCCCACTTCACTACACTACACCACACTCATACACCCCCACACTTCACACACTACACCACCTTCACTACACTACACCACACTTCACTCCTACACTCCCTTCTACACTACACCACACTTCACTCCTCCCCAACACTTCACTACACTACACTACAATACTACACTACACCACACTTCACTACACTACACCACACTTCCTACACTACTCTACACTACACTTCACTACATTTCTACACTACACTATACTACACTACACTTCACTACACTACACCACACTTCACTACACTACACTACACTTCACTACACTACACTACACTACACTACACTACACCACACTTCACTACACTACACCACACTTCACTACACTACACTACACTTCACTACACTACACTACACTACACTACACTACACTACACTACACTATACTACACTACACTTCACTTCACTTCACTACACTACACTTCACTACACTACTCTACACTACACTTCACTACACTACACTACACTACACTACACTACACTACACTACACTATACTACACTACACTACACTACACTACACTTCACTTCACTACACTACACCACACTTCACTACACTACACTACACTACACTACACCACACTTCACTACACTACACCACACTTCACTACACTACTCTACACTACACTTCACTACACTACACTACACTACACTACACTACACTACACTATACTACACTACACTTCACTTCACTACACTACACTACACTTCACTACACTACTCTACACTACACTTCACTACACTACACTACACTACACTACACTCACTGTGTAGTGTAGTGTAGTGAGTGTGGTGTAGTGTAGTGAAGTGAAGTGTAGTGTAGTATAGTGTAGTGTAGTGTAGTGTAGTATTAATTTTGGTTAAGTTTACGACATTTATTGCATAATGAAAGTTAGCCAGTGTACTCACTTAATTGTGGTTGCAGGGGTCGATCCATAGCTCCTGGTCCCGCCTCTTCACTGGTCGCTATTAGGTCCTCTCTTTCCCTGCTCTTTGAGCTTCATCATACCTCTTCTTAAAGCTATGTATGATACCTGCCTCAACTACGTCATTTTCCAGACTATTGCACTTCCTGACAACTCTATGGCTGAAGAAATGCTTCCTAACATCCCAGTGACTCATCTGAGTCTTTAACTTGCAATTGTGACCCCTTGTTGCTGTGTTCCATCTTTGGAACATCCTGGTTTGTCAACCTTGTCAATTCCTCGCAGTATTATATATGTCGTTATCATGTCCCCTCCCCCTATCCCTCCTGTCCTCCAGTGTCATCTGGTCGCTTTCCCTTATTGTCTTGGATAATGAAAGTTACCCAGTGTCTTGGATAATGAAAGTTACCAGTGTCTTGGATAATGAAAGTTACCAGTGTCATGGATAATGAAAGTTACCAGTGTCATGGATAATGAAAGTTACCAGTGTCATGGATAATGAAAGTTACCAGTGTCATGGATAATGAAAGTTACCCACTGTCTTGGATAATCAAATTTACCCAGTATCTTGGATAATGAAAGTTACCCAGTGTCTTGGATAATGAAAGTTACCCACTGTCTTGGATAACGAAAGTTACCCAGTATCTTGGATAATGAAAGTTACCCAGTGTCTTGGATAATGAAAGTTACCAGTGTCTTGGATAATGAAAGTTACCCAGTATCCTGGATAATGAAAGTTACCCAGTGTCTTGGATAATCAAATTTACCCAGTATCTTGGATAATGAAAGTTACCCAGTGTCTTGGATAAGGAAAGTTACCCAGTGTCTTGGATAATGAAAGTTACCCAGTATCCTGGATAATGAAAGTTACCCAGTGTCTTGGATAATCAAATTTACCCAGCATCTTGGATAATGAAAGTTACCCAGTGTCTTGGATAATGAAAGTTACCAGTGTCTTGGATAATGAAAGTTACCCAGTATCCTGGATAATGAAAGTTACCCAGTGTCTTGGATAATCAAATTTACCCAGTATCTTGGATAATGAAAGTTACCCAGTGTCTTGGATAAGGAAAGTTACCCAGTGTCTTGGATAATGAAAGTTATCCAGTGTATTGGATAATGAAAGTTACCCAGTATCTTGAAAATGAAAGTTACCAGTGTCTTGGATAATGAAAGTTACCCAGTGTCTTGGATAATGAAAGTTACCAGTGTCTTGGATAATGAAAGTTACCAGTTTCATGGATAATGAAAGTTACCCAGTGTCTTGGATAATGAAAGTTTCCAGTGTCTTGGATAATGAAAGTTACCAGTGTCTTGGATAATGAAAGTTACCAGTGTCTTGAATAATGAAAGTTACTCAGTGTCTTGGATAATGAAAGTTTCCAGTGTCTTGGATAATGAAAGTTACCAGTGTCTTTGATAATGAAAGTTACCCAGTGTCTTGGATAATGAAAGTTACCCAGTGTCTTGGATAATGAAAGTTACCCAGTGTCTTGGATAATGAAAGTTACCCAGTTGAGGGAAATAGGACTAACAACACTGGAGGAAAGAAGGGTCAGAGGAGACATGATAACGACATACAAAATACTGCAGGGAATCGACAAGGTAGACAGTGACAGGATTTTCCACAGAGGGAACACAGAAACAAGGGGACACAACTGGAAGCTGAAGACTCAGATGAGTCAAAGGGATGTTAGGAAGCATTTCTTCAGCCAGAGAGTAGTCAGGAAGTGGAATAGTCTAGAGAAAGACATAGTGGAGGCAGGAACCATACACAGTTTTAAGACGAGGTATGATAAAGCTCATGGAGCAGGGAGAGCAGATACCCAGTAGCGGGCAGCGCAGAGGCGGGGCCAGGAGCTGAGTCTCGACCCCTGCAACTACAATTAGGTGAGTACACTCCTTCAAGACTCGTGCAGGACCCAGGAGTAACGAGGCGCCTACAAGAACACCCTCGCCTACACACTCCTTCAAGACTCGTGCAGGACCCAGGAGTAACGAGGCGCCTACAAGAACACCCTCGCCTACACACTCCTTCAAGACTCCTGCAGGACCCAGGAGTAACGAGGCGCCTACAAGAACACCCTCGCCTACACACTCCTTCAAGACTCGTGCAGGACCCAGGAGTAACGAGGCGCCTACAAGAACACCCTCGCCTACACACTCCTTCAAGACTAGTGCAGGACCCAGGAGTAACGAGGCGCCTACAAGAACACCCTCGCCTACACAAACTGACACCACTTAAAACTACAGAAGATTCTGAGTTTATTCTCCTATACATGTAGAGTGTTGTGTAAACTGGGCAATAATATTTCCATACCCTGACTACCAGCATTTTTTGAGGTCAGTGCCAGAAAGTGCACTGTGCGAGGGGGGGATAATTTATCTAGAAACTGCTCTGGTTTTACGTAAACTATGGTATATATTACGATATTAACCATCAAGATGTTCCAGTAACGTTGACTGCTGGGTTCACACTGTATTAGTCTGCTCACTGGGTTGTAATAGTAGTGTTGTAAGGCGTCCCTCTATGATGTAATATATAAATACTATACTGTTCACAAATAACCCGAACACAGGAGAGAGAAGCTGATGAGCTGTAAATGGTCTATGTCAGACCGAAACGTCGTCATCAGCTCTATCTTATGTGCGGGTTATTTATGTATTGTTCTAGTCACGGTATTGTGCCTTTTTGTTCTTGTTTGGTGTACATTTATGATAAGTGTACATGGGAAGCGATCCTGGAGGCGACTGTAATGATAACATGAATTACATCAGCACGTCGGAGCTGAGTTCAGCATCTTGGAATACTGTCTCCTTATTTCATCTCCCATCTCGCAATCTTCGCCTTGTGGAGACGCCAGGCGGCGCTTATTCATCACAGCGGACTCGTTCTCAGTAATAGATGTGCCAGCACTCACAATTTTCCGGGTAAATTTCATGTATACTTCCGCTAGAAAGATCACAGAACCTACCGCCATGATGGTCCTCCTCACACTGGCTCCCAAGTTGCCCAGCTGGGTACGCAGCTTCTCAATTTACTTCTAAATTTACAAATAAAACTTTCATAATTTCCAACTGTGATTTACCTAGAAGTGGCTAAATTCACACTCTTCTCTTATCCCACGTCTAAGTTGGGTAATACATCTTTTCACAAGATGTATGACCCAACTTAGACGTACACACACAATGACGTTGTGTACCTACACATACTGTTTCCCTATCTAAATAAATTCACTCACTCCTTGATGCAATATAAATTATATTTATGATTAAATCAACCGGAAAACATGCCAAATTTTCCACAGATATACAGAAAGTGAGAGAAAAAAACATTAACTACTTAACCTACTTCACGTCCTGTCCTCAGTAACTAAGCGCTAAGAAATTTCACCAACTTTTTAAAATCATTTTGATGAATGGCAATGGTATGGTATTTCTTATTATTTTTTCGCATCTGAAAAGCATCGTACCGTACCTTAAGGTACATAGTGTACAATAGCTTTGTACCGTACTTGAAGCGAGACCAAGCAACCGGAGGAGCTTAGTGTACACTGCTGAGTGTACACAGTGTACACTGCTGAGTGTACACAGTGTACACTGCTGAGTGTACACAGTGTCATGCTGAGGCACAGTGTACTGCTGAGTGTACACAGTGTACACTGCTGAGTGTACACTGTACACTGCTGAGTGTACACAGTGTACACTGCTGAGTGTATGCATTGTACACTGCTGAGTGTATATAGTGTACACTGCTGAGAGCACAGTGTACACTGCTGAGAGTACACAGTGTACTCTGCTGAGAGTACACAGTGTGCACTCCTGAGAGTACACAGTATACACTGCTTAGAGTACACAAGGAGAGTTTGTAACAGTACACATATAACTACTCTACGGCCACAGTAAAGTCTGAGTTGTTCAACTTATAACACAAGCGACTCAAGTACATATAAGAGTACGTAAACAATAACACCAAACAGGATGACAGAGAACATCAACCAGCAGGAGAGTTTGTTTGTGTAGGTGAATTGTTGAGTCCCACTCACCTGGTCATGGCGTAAACAACGACACCACGTGGTGACACTCACCTGGTCATGGCGTAAACAACGACACCACGTGGTGACACTCACCTGGTCATGAAGTAAACAATGACGACAGTAAACAAGAAGGATCTAGGCTTAACACACACAGCAGGTACACACAAACACACACGTGGTGCTACAATGCTCTCATCCAGGGATTATTAGTCAGAAGGGATTTATTAAGGGGAAGGATGTAGTCAGAGAGGGGAAGGTAGGTTGTGATTGAGGGGAAGGGGAAGGTAGGTTGTAAGGGAGGGAAAGGCAGGTAGTGAGAGAGGGGGGAAGTAGGTAGTAAGAGAGGGAAAGGTAGGTAGTAAGGGAAGGGTAGGTAGGTAGTGAGGAAGGGGGAAGTAGGTAGTGAGAGAGGGGTTAAGTAGGTAGTGAGAGAGGGGGAACTACGTAATGAGAGAGGGGGAAGTAGGTAGTAAGAGAGGAGAAGGTAGGTAGTGAGGGAGGGGATGGTAGGTAGTGAGAGAGGGGAAGGTAGGTAGTGAGGGAGGGAGAAGTAGGTAATGAGGGAGGGGAAGTGGTAGTGAGATAGGGAAAGTAGGCATTGAGAGAGGGAAGTAGGTAGTGAGAGAGAGGGGAAGGTAGGTAGTGAGAGAGAGGGGAAGGTAGGTATTGAGAGGGGAGAGTAGGTAAGAGAGAAAGGAAAGTAGATAGGGGGAGGGGTAGGTAGGTAATGGGAGGGGAATATAAAAGTATATCTTTATATCAAGCTAAAACTTGTATCTTATCTTTAAGATTTATTTTTCCCAAAAATATGGAAGAGGTGAGGGACGCTAGGAGAGTTGAGGGACGCTAGGAGAGGTGAGGGACGCTAGGAGAGGTGAGGGACGCTAGGAGAGTTGAGGGACGCTAGGAGAGGTGAGGGACGCTAGGAGAGGTGAGGGACGCTAGGAGAGGTGAGGGACGCTAGGAGAGGTGAGGGACGCTAGAAGAGGTGAGGGACGCTAGGAGAGGTGAGGGACGCTAGGAGAGGTGAGGGACGCTAGGAGAGGTGAGGGACGCTAGGAGAGGTGAGGGACGCTAGGAGAGGTGAGGGGACGCTAGGAGAGGTGAGGGACGCTAGGAGAGTTGAGGGACGCTAGGAGAGGTGAGGGACGCTAGGAGAGGTGAGGGACGCTAGGAGAGGTGAGGGACGCTAGGAGAGGTGAGGGACGCTAGAAGAGGTGAGGGACGCTAGGAGAGGTGAGGGACGCTAGGAGAGGTGAGGGACGCTAGAGAGGTGAGGGACGCTAGGAGAGTGAGGGACGCTAGGAGAGGTGAGGGACGCTAGGAGAGGTGAGGGACGCTAGGAGAGGTGAGGGACGCTAGGAGAGGTGAGGGGACGGTAGAGAGAGGTGAGGGACGTAGGAGAGGTGAGGGGACGGAGGAGAGGTAGAGGGAAGGGAGGAGAGGTGAGGGACGAAGGAGTGAGGGAGGAGAGGTGAGGACGCTAGGAGAGGTGAGGGACGTAGAAGAGGTGAGAGGACGTAGGAGAGGTGAGGGGACGGTAGGAGAGGTGAGGGGACGGTAGGAGAGGTGAGGGACGGAGGAGAGGTGAGGGACGCTAGGAGAGGTGAGGGACGCTAGGAGAGGTGAGGGACGCTAGGAGAGGTGAGGGGACGGTAGAAGAGGTGAGAGGACGGTAGGAGAGGTGAGGGGACGGGAGGAGAGGTGAGGGGACGGGAGGAGAGGTGAGGGACGGAGGAGAGGTGAGGGACGCTAGGAGAGGTGGGGGGACGTAGAGAGGTGAGAGGACAGTAGGAGAGGTGAGGGGACGGGAGGAGAGGTAGGAGGGTGACGGGAGGAGAGAGGTGAGGGACGGAAGGAGAGGTGAGGAGACGGAAGAGAGTTGAGGGACGAGGAGAGGTGAGGGACTTGGAGGGACGAGGAGGAGGAAGTGAGGGGACGGAGGAGAGGTGAAGGGAGGGAGGAGAGGTGAGGGGACGGAAGGAGAGGTGAGGAGACGGGAAGAGAGTTGAAGGGACGGGAGGAGAGGTGAGGGAGTGAGAGGGACGGGAGGAGAGCTGCGGGGCCGGGAGTGAAGGTATGAAGGGATGAGGAAGGTAGGACGGAAGTAAAGGTGAGTAGACGGAAAGAGAGTTGAAGGATCGGGAGGAGAGTTGAGGGAGTTGAAGGGACTTAGAGCTACTCCAGTCTTGCACGTTAATTCAGTTAATTTAAAGTTAACTTTCAAAGTTACTTTCACAAGTAATTCACGTTAACTACAAGTTAACTATCACAAGAACTTTACAAGTTAACTATCACAAGTTAACTTCACAAGTTAACTTTCACAAGTAACTTTTTCTACAAGTTAACTTTCACAAGTTAACTTTCACAAGTATTTTCACAAGTTAACTTTCACAAGTTAACTTCACAAGTTAACTATCACAAGTTAACTATCACAAGTTAACTTTCACAAGTTAACTTTCACAAGTTAACTATCACAAGTTAACTTTACAAGTTAACTATACAAGTTAACTATCACAAGTTAACTTTCACAAGTTAACTATCACAAGTTAACTTTCACAAGTTAACTTTCACAAGTTAACTATCACAAGTTAACTTTCACAAGTTAACTTTCACAAGTTAACTTTCACAAGCTAACTTTCACAAGTTAACTTCACAAGTTAACTATCACAAGTTACTTTCACAAGTTAACTATCACAAGTTAACTATCACAAGTTAACTATCACAAGTTAACTATCACAAGTTAACTATCACAAGTTAACTTTCACAAGTTAACTTTCACAAGTTAACTTTCACAAGTTAACTTTCACAAGTTAACTATCACAAGTTAACTATCACAAGTTAACTTATCACAAGTTAACTATCACAAGTTAACTATCACAAGTTAACTATCACAAGTATAACTATCACAAGTTAACTTTCACAAGTTAACTATCACAAGTTAACTATCACAAGTATAACTATCACAAGTTAATTTATCACAATTAACTATCACAAGTTAACTTTCACAGTTAACTTTCACAAGTTAACTATCACAAGTTAACTTTCACAATTAACTTATCACAAGTTAACTATCACAAGTTAACTATCACAAGTTAACTTCAAGTTAACTATCACAGGTTAACTATCACAAGTTAACTATCCAAGTTAATATCAGATTAACTATCACAAGTTAACTATCACAGTTAACTTCACTCAGTATCTATCTAACACATTAACTTCTCCTCTGACCTGGGACCTTCACCAGTTAACTCAAGCTCTATCTGTTATTTTCTGAAGTCTTCAGTTAACTATCAATTTAACTCACCGCTATCCAGGTTAACTATCAGGCAGTGACCTCACCTCTAATACCTCTGATGAACCTCTGTGGACCTCTGACCCTCTGGCCTCTGACCTCTCTGCCTCTGACCTCTCGGACCTCTGGACTCTCTGACCTCTCTGGACCCTCTGACCTCTGGCCTCTCAGTACCTCTGGCCTCTCTGTACCTCTGGCCTCTTTTCTGAACCTCTGGCCTCTCTGGACCTCTGACCTCTCTGGACCTCTGGCCTCTCAGTACCTCTGGCCTCTCTGGACCTCTGACCTCTCAGGACCTCTGCCTCTCTGGACCTCTGACCTCTCAGGACCTCTGGCCTCTCTGTACCTCTGACCTCTCAGGACCTCTGGTCTCTTTGTACCTCTGGTCTCTCTATACATATGGCCTCTCAGTACCTCTGGCCTCTCAAGACCTCTTAGAGAATGATACTTAACAGACTGTACTACAGAACAATTCTGGAGCAAGATCCGCAGACTACTGGGGACTAAGCACTCACCCACTCAACTCCTCACACACTCATTCACTAATGAGGATGGCGAGGATGTGACCACCTTGCTCGAGGACCCACAGGATCAAGCTAATTTGATGAGTGAGGTGTGGAAGAAAATTCTCTCTCACAATGTCAGCAGAAGATTTAACAACAACCACTACATGTGGGTCAATCAGTGGCGTGACGAAAACTGGGAAGACTTCCATCCAATACCAACAATTGATACATCTTCTCTTGAACCCGAGCACCCTCTCACAAGGCCAATCACCCTTAAGGAAATGACCCAAGTCATTGGACGAATGAGAAATAAGGCCCCTGGCCCCTCAGGCATAACAGTAAAATAGATAAAATACCTACCCCGTAATTGCAAGATGTCCCTATTAAACATCTTAAATGATATCCTGGCGTCTGGCCACTTCCCTACATCATTCAAAACAGCAAAGATGATCTTCATCTCAAAACCCAATAAGGACACCCGTAACCCAGAAAACTACAGACCTATCTCTCTACTCGAAGTCGCTGGCAAAGTTTTCGAAAAAATCATTTCCAATAGACTGAACCACTACATGGAATTCAATCACCTCTTCTCCGAAAAACAGTTTGGTTTCAGGTCCCACCGTGGAACACAGCATGCTATCAACATCATCTATGATGCTGCTGATAGCCTGAGGAATCAAGGACACCTGGCCCTAATTGCAACGAGGGACGTTCACAAAGCCTTCGACAGCCTCTGGCATGATGGGCTTATATTCAAACTTGCCGATCTACCAGACCACAACTGGACCTTTCTCAGGCTCATATTCAATATCCTAACAGGCAGAAACATCATCCCCAACTTTAATGGCAAATCTGCTGTCCCATTCACCCCAACAGCTGGAGTACCACAAGGCTCATGCCTTAGCCCCATACTCTTCAATATCTATGTAAATGACCTCCCGCAACCAGAACATAATGACACCATCATCACCCAATTTGCAGACGACGTGATCCATGTAGTGTCATCCGCCCCCATAACAGGTGCAACAAAATACAGGAGAGTAATAGCGAAAATGAATGAGGAATTACGAAGAACAGCTAACTGGGAGAAAAAGTGGAGAATCATGACTAACCCAGAAAAAGTCCTCATTAGCACCATTGGCTGTCTCCCATCAACCATAGAAGACAAAGGAGGTATCTCCATTAGAGGATCACGTGTTGATATCAGAAACCCTAACAAAATCCTGGGATATGAGATCGACAGATTACTTAACTCCACTTCTCACATTTCTAAAAAAGTGAACCTAGCTAAAGCCGCCTCAGCCAACTATTCAGATTCAAAGAAGCCCCCCACATCAAGAAGCATCTCTACAAGATGATGATCAGACCTCTGTTGGAATATCCTTGTGTACCCCTAGCACTAACAACTAAAACCAACAGGCTGCGGCTCCAACGAGTCCAGAACAAAGCTCTCTGCTTTATTACTGGGACCAGATTAAGGGACAGAATCAGAAGTGAAGACCTACATGTACAACAAGAAATCGCTGCAATTAATGTAAGGATAGATAAACTATCGAAAAGACAGCTATATGACATGCAAGAACTATACGTACCTGATTGAGAACCCCCCAACCAGTAAACACAACCGACTATGTCATCACCAGACCCCACCGAACCCATAGAATGACTCTGCAACAAAGAGTTAGACGCTACATTCACAATGACAACTACCCACGACCAAGAATCCTGAGTGATCTCCCCGTCGAACCAGAAGAGTGGATACCACCAGACCCAGTCTACGTTCAACAACATAGATAAATACTCCCCATTTATGGGTGACCTACCTTTACCATAATACATCTTACAACTAACATTGTAACACCTACGAACTTCCTATTTTAGGACACCACCTCAGAAACTGCTTGATCAGCTCCAGGCTACCCACCAACAACATCGAAAGCCCAGCAACTACCACCTGTTGCAGCAGCCTTACCCCAAAAAAAATTATTACAAATACTATGCATTCTTGCAACTCAGTGTCATGCTGTGATACAGCAGTATACCTGTGTGCAACTGATGGGGTGAAGGCATATCTTCCTCATAAAATTTACTTATGTATAACTCTACATACACGCACACTTATTATGTTGCGCCAAAGTGGATAGGCCACTTACCTTTATAACCCTAACCTCCCCCTCCCCCCTCCCACCTATTTCCCAATTTCCATCCTTACCCATCCTTCTTCCTTCCCCATCTTACCGACGCTCAGGTCAAATCAAGCTCAAGCAATCAGACACCAACTTTCCTCTCTATGGGTTAAGAACATAAGAAAGGAGGAACACTGCAGCAGGCCTGTTGGCCCATACTAGGCAAGTCCTTCACAATCCATTCCACTAACACAGCTACCCAAGAAATAAGCCTTGATAACTCCATTCACTCATGTGAGAGTCCCACTCAAATCCAACCGCTCTCACTCATGAATTTATCCAACCTAAATTTGAAACTACCCAAGGTCCTAGCCTCAATAACCCTACTAGACAGACTGTTCCACTCATCAACTACCTTTTTTCCAAACCAATACTTTCCTATATCCTTTCTAAATCTAAACTTATCTAACTTGAATCCATTATTGCGGGTTCTCTCTTGGAGAGATATCCTCAAGACCTTATTTATATCCCCTTTGTTAATACCCATTTTCCACTTGTATACCTCGATCATGTCTCCCCTCATTCTTCGTCTTACAAGTTAATGTAATTTAAGGGTCTTCAATCTATCTTCATACGGAAGATTTCTAATGCTATGTATTAATTTAGTCATTCTAGGCTGAATGTTTTCTAACGAATTTATATACATTCTGTAATATGGAGACCAGAACTGAACTGCGTAATCTAGGTGAGGCCTTACTAATGATGTATAAAGCTGTAATATAACCACTGGACTTCTGTTGCTTACACTTCTTGATATAAATCCCTTGATATAAATGCCTTATTACGTACGCTTATGCATTGCTCTTTTGGTTTAAGGTTGCTGCTTACCATAACCCCCAAGTCCTTTTTGCAATCTGAATGGCTAAGTTCTACGTTATTTAACTTATAAGTGCTTGGGTTATGGACACTCCTGAGCTTCAGAACCTTGCATTTATCTACATTGAACTGCATCTGCCACTTTTCTGACCATAAATTAAGTTTGTCTAAATCCTCCTGAAGTTCCATGACATCTACGTTTGAATAAATTATCCTACCTATCTTTGTGTCGTCGGCGAATTTGCTCATATCACTAGTAATTCCCTCGTCAGGGTCATTGATATATATTATAAACAACAACGGGCCTAAGACTGATCCCTGTGGTACGCCACTTGTTACAAGTCCCCATTCGGATTTAACCCCATTAATGCACACCTCTGCTTCCTGTTCGTGAGCCATGACTCGATCCATGACAACACTTTTCCCCCAATGCCATGAGCTGCAACTTTCTTTAAAAGTCTCTGGTGCGGTACCCTACCAAAAGCCTTACTAAAATCTAAATAAACAATATCAAATTCTTTATCGTGATCAACAGCCTTAAAAGCTTTACCGAAGAAAGTTAATAAATTAGTTAGGCAGGAACGGCCCCTCGTAAATCCATGCTGAGTATCATTAATCAAATTATTTTTATCCAGATGGCTTCTTATAAAATCAGCTATAATGGACTCTAGTAATATACCTACAATTGAGGTCAGGCTTATTGGGCGGTAATTTGACGGTAGTGACTTGTCCCCTGTCCACATATCAGACACTACACCTGTTTGAAGAGATAAGTTAAAAATTTTAGTTAATGGTTCACAGAGTTCCATTTTGCATTCCTTAAGAACCCTTGCAAAAAGCTCATCAGGACCCGGCGATTTATTTTGTGTCAGTCGGTCTACTTGTTTCATAACCATTTCGCTAGTGACTGTCATATAACATAATTTCTCTTCTTCAGGGCCACTATAAAAATTAATTACTGGGATATTATTAGTGTCTTCGTGTGTGAAAACCGAGAGAAAATAATTATTAAAAATAGAGCACATATCATTCTCCTTGTCAGTAAGATGCCCAGAGTTATTTTTAAGGGGACTTATCTTGTCTCTAACTTTTGTTCTATAAACCTGGAAAAAACTTTTTGGGTTAGTTTTTGAATCCCTAGCAACTTTAATTTCATAGTCCCGTTTAGCTCCTCTTATCCCCTTTTTAATGTCCCTCTTAATGTCAGTATACTGATTTATAAGATGACCCTCACCTCTTTTTATGCGCCTATAAATTCCTTTCTTCTGCCCTAAAAGATATTTGAGCCTATTATTCATCCATTTTGGGTCATTTCTACTTGATCTAATATCTTTATATGGGATAAATGTTCTTTGGGCAGCCTGTATAGTGTTCAGATAACTGTCATATTGATAGCTCTCTTCGTTACCCCAGTCCACAGATAATAAGTGTTCTCTAATCCCATTGTAATCTGCTAAGCGAAAATCTGGGACCGTTACTGAGTTATCCCTACTATCATACATACATCCATTCAATGTTAAAGGTAATTGATTTGTAGTCGCTTGTGCCGAGTTCCTCTGTAATTTCTAAATTAATAAGAAGGGTTTCCTTGTTTGCCAGAACCAAGTCAAGTAGGTTATTTTCCCTTGTAGGTTCTGTCACAAACTGCTTCAAAAACAATCCTGAACTACTTATAAAAGTCGTTAGATTCTAAATTCCCTGTCAAGAAATTCCAATCAATTTGACTAAAGTTAAAGTCCCCTAGAATTACTACGTTATCGTGCCTTGTGGCCTTAACAATTTCCTCCCAAAGTAGTCTCCTTGTTCCCTATCTAAGTTTGGAGGATCGTATATCACGCCTAAAATCAATTTTTCACACCCCTCTGAAAATTCTATCCAGACAGACTCTGTATGTGTTATTTCAGACTTTATACCCGTTTTTATGCAACAATTTAAATGATCACGGACATAGAGTGCCACCCCACCCCTTCCCGATACTTCTGTCTACTTGGAACACTTTAAAACCCTGAATGTGACATTCGGCAGGCATGTCCCGATTTTTCATATTAAACCACGTCTCAGTTATTGCAAAAACATCAATATTACCGTACTTGCAACTAATCTCAACTCGTCCATCTTATTCCTAGCACTACGACTATTGGTGTAATATACATTTAAAGACCCTCCTATCTCTTTACCCTTCCTGCTCATTTCTGTTTTTCCACTATACCTATTACTGTCCTTGTTTTCTAGTGCCACTGGCTTTCCACTATCCACCTTATTCGGCCTATTACTAGTTCCCCTAGAACTCATAATATTACTACACTGGGACTTCACTGTTTTTCCCAAAAAACCCATACCACTAACTATTTCTAGTTTAAAGTATTAACAGCTCCCTCCACTGCAGTTGCAAGTGCCCCCACCCCAGACCTGGATAAGTGAACCCCATCCCTGGCACACATGTCATTTCTGCCATAGAAGATGTCCCAGTTGTCTATGAATGTTACTGCATTTTCCTTACAGTATTTGTCCAGCCAGCAATTGACACCAATTGCCCTGGACAACCATTCACACCAATTGCCCTGGACAACCATTCATTTCCAACTCCTGTCTTTGGCAAAATACCACATATGACAGGGTTCCCACCCTTCTTCCTAATTATGTCTATTGCTGACCTATACCTGCTAGTCAGGTCCTCACTCCTACGTCTGCCAACATCGTTGCCTCCAGCACTGAAAGGAAGAAGTGTGCAGAACTGTATTTCCACCTTTCTCACTGCACACACCTCTACTGGTTTGACCTCATTTCATGATCTAAAATCTGCATTTTGATATAGCAAACAGAACCGCCATACTACATATACTAGCCAAAATGAATACTGGTGGTAGCCTACTCAGTTGGATAATAGCATACCTGTGTTAGGCAGGTTTCTGCATAACACAGGCCTGGTGGCTAAAGCTCTCGCTTCACACACGGAGGGCTCGGGTTCGATTCCCGGTGTGATGTAGTCAGTGTGCTTTGAGGTCTACCTAAGCAGCCACACCTGCCGTTCGGATTAAGGCTCAGGTCTTTTGTCTTGAACTAGCGTCAGGTCGGCGTCAGGTCAAAGCACATGGTGCACTCCTCATTGGGGGGATGCTTGGAGGACTATATAAGGCCGAGGAAACAACTAGAATAGAGATTCTGGCGGAGCTCTGGCCTGTGTGCGGAGCTCTGGGCTGGAGAGATTCTGGCGGAGCTCTGGCCTGTGTGCGGAGCTCTGAGAAAGGAGATTCGGGCAGAGCTCTGGCCTGTGTGCGGAGCTCTGGGCTGGGGACATTCGGGCAGAGCTCTGGCCTGTGTGCAGAGCTCTGGGCACGAGATTCTAGCAGAGCGGCTGTCGGTGTGCAGAGCTCTGGG
>WNWK01043885.1:0-15317 GCA_009830355.1 Cherax destructor | reverse complement strand
GGGTTTTTTGACCCCCATGCACAAATTATATGGGGTAGGGTTATATGAATAGTATAGTGTGAGTAGGGCTGATTGTGATACATAATACCGTATCTTAGAGAGGACCCCCACAGTTTTGACACTTTTTTTGTTATGTGTTGATATGGGTTGAATTTCAGGCTGCTGTCAAGGTGAAGGCCCAGGAATTTGCCCTTTATGTTTGCACAGGTAAGAAGGAGTCCCAAAGACAGTACGAAAATGACATAGCAGCGAAAGCCAAATCTGACCCAAAGCTGTTGTACAGCCACATCAGAGGAGAACAACAGTCAAGGACCAGATGATCAGGCTGAGGAAGGAAGGAGGGAGGTCACAAGAAATGACCCCGAAGTGTGTGAGGAGCTCAACATGAGATTCAAAGAGGTGTCTCACAGAGGAGATAGAAGGGCCTCCAGAAAGGAGGAGAGGTAGGGTACACCATCAGGTGCTGGACACAATACACACAACTGAGGAGGAAGTGAAGAGGCTACTAAGCGAGCTAGATACCTCAAAGGCGATGGGGCGGGATAACATCTCACCATGGGTCCTGAGAGAGGGAGCAGAGGAGATGTGTGTACCCATAACAACAATCTTCAACACATCTATCGAAACAGGGCAACTACCTGAGGTATGGAAGACAGCAAATGTAGTTCCAATTTTTAAAAAAGGAGACAAGAACGTAGCACTAAACTACAGACCAGTGTCACTGACATGTACAGTATGCAAGGTCATGGAGAAGATAATCAGGAGAAGAGTGTGGAGCACTTAGAAAGGAATGAGCTTATCAATGACGGCCAACACGGTTTCAGGGACGGAAACCTGTGTCACAAAACTACTGGAGTTCTACGACAGGGTGACAGCAGTAAGACAAGAGAGAGAGGGTGGGTAGATTGCATATTCTTGGACTGTAAGAAGGCGTTTGACACAGTTCCACACAAGAGATTAGTGTAGAAGCTGGAGGACCAGGCAGAGGTAACAGGGAAGGCACTACAATGGATCAGGGAATACATGTCAGGGAGACAGCAGCGAGTCATGGTACGTGGCGAGGTGTCAGAGTGGGAGCCGGTGATGAGTGGGGTTCCACAGGGGTCAGTCCTAGGACTGGTGCTGTTTCTGGTATTTGTGAACGACATGACGGAAGGAATAGACTCTGAAGTGTCCCTGTTTGCAGATGATGTGAAGGTGATGAGAATTCAATCGACGAGGACACAATAAGTGTCAGGGGCCCAAGATTGTTCAACTGCCTCCCAGCATACATCAGGGGAGTGCCAACAAACCCCTGGCTGTCTTCAAGCAGGCACTGACAGGCACCTAAAGTCGGTACCTGACCAGCCGGGCTGTGGTTCGTACGCTGGACTGTGTGCAGCCAGCAGTAACAGCCTGGTTGATCAGGCTCTGGTCCAACAGGAGGCCTGGTCACGACGGGCGCGGGGGCGTTGACCCCTGGAATTCTCTCCAGGTAGACTCCAGATCTGGACAGGCTGCAAGCCTGGTCCAGCAATTGGCTCCTGGAGTTCAACCCCACCAAGTGCAAAGTCATGAAGATTGGGAAAGGACAAAGAAGACCACAGACGGAGTACAGTCTAGGGGGCCAGAGACTACAAACCTCAATCAAGGAAAAGATCTTGGGGTGAGTATAACACCAGGCACATCTGAGGCGCACATCAACCAAATAACTGCTGCAGCATATGGGCGCCTAGCAAACCTAAGTACAGCATTTAGATATCTTAATATAGAATCGTTCAGGACCATGTACACAGTGTACGTTAGGCCCATACTGGAGTATGCAGCACCAGTTTGGAACCCACACCTAGCCAAGCACGAAAAGAAGCTAGAGAAAGTGCAAAGGTTTGCAACAAGACTAGTCCCAGAGTTAAGGGGTATGTCCTACGAGGAGGACACAGGAGGACAGGAGAGATAGGGGAAACATGATAATGACATATAAGATACTGAGAGGAATTGACAAGGTGGACAAAGACAGAATGTTCCAGAGATGGGACACAGCAACAAGGGGACACAGTTGGAAGTTGAAGACTCAGAAGAATCACAGAGATGTTAGGAAGTATTTCTTCAGTCACAGAGTGGTCGGGAAGTGGAATAGCTTGGGAAACGATGTAGTGTAGGCAGGTTCCATACATAGCTTTAAGAAGAGGTATGATAAAGCTCATGGCGCAGGGAGAGTGACCCGGTAGCGGACAGTGAAGAGGCGGGGCCAGGAGCTGAGACTCGACCCTGGAACCACAACTAGGTGAGTACAATCACACACCTGCAACCACAATTAGGTGAGTACACACACACACACACACACAAAGCTTTACAACAAGACTAGTCCCAGAGCTGGGGGATTGTCCTACGAAAAAAGGGTTTAAAGGAAAATCGGCCTGACGACACTAGAGGACAGGAGGGTTAGGGGAGACATGATAACGACATATAAAATATGCGAGGAATAGATAAGGGGGACAGAGACAAGATGTTCCAGAGGGGGGACACAGAAAAAAGGGGGTCACATTTGGGGTGAAGACCCTATGGTAAAAGGGGATGTTAGGAAGTATTTCTTCAGTCACAGAGTTGTCGGGAAGGGGAATAGAAAAATGACTGGGGAGGGGGAAACCATACATGTTTTAAGACGAGGTTTGATGCTCATGGAGCAAGGAGAGAAAGGACCTAGTAGAAAAGTGAAGGGGGGGGCCGGGAGGTGACCCCGCCCCCTGAAACCCCAAAAAAGGTGAGTACACACACACACACACACACACACACACACACACACACACACACAAAAAAATGTGAATGACATGTGAAGGGAATGACATGACGGACGGGATAGACTCAGAAGTGTCTCTGTTCGCAGATACCCTGACTTTGCCCCCTGTAAAAAAGCTTGCCACGTGTGTGTGTGTGTACACCAATTGTGGTTGCGGGGGCCGAGACTCAGCTCCTGGCCCCGCCTCTTTCCGTCCGCTACTGGGTTCTGCTCCCCCTGCTCCATGAGCTTTATCATACCTCGTCTTAAAACTATGTATGGTTCCTGCCTCCACTATATCGTTCTCTAGACTATTCCACTTCCTGACTACTCTGTGGCTGAAGAAATGTTTCCCAAAATCCCTTTGACTCATCTGAGCTTCAGCTTCCAGTTGTGCCCCCTTTGTTTCGTATTCTTTTGGAACATCCTGTCACGTCTACCTTGTCG
Source organism: Cherax destructor (assembly GCA_009830355.1). Classification (NCBI taxonomy): domain Eukaryota; kingdom Metazoa; phylum Arthropoda; class Malacostraca; order Decapoda; family Parastacidae; genus Cherax; species Cherax destructor. The sequence goes on along the minus strand of WNWK01043885.1, from coordinate 12,115 downwards.
ATTCCCGCATTTTTTTGTCGTTATCATGTCCCCTTTGCCCCTTCTTCCTCCAGTGTTGTTAGTCCTTTTTCCCCTCATCCTTTCTTCATAGGACAGACCCCTGAGTTGTGGAACTAGCCTTGTCGAAACCCCCTTTTTTTCTCTAGTTTCTTTACGTGCTTGCCCAGGTGTGGGTTCCAGACTGGTGCTGCATATTCTAGTATGGGACTAGTACAAGGTGTACAGTGTTTTCAAGATTCCTTGTTAAGGTAACGGAACGGTAATCTTAGGTTTGCCAGTCGCCCATATGCTGCCGCAGTTATCTTGTTGATGTGTTTTTCCCGGGGGACGTGCTTTTTAATTACCCGGTCTTTTTTTTTGATGAGGTTTGTAGCCTTTGTCCACCTAGCCTGTACTCTGTCAGCGGTCTTTGCCCTTCTCCGATCTTCATGACTTTGCATTTGGTGGGATTGAATTCGAGAAGCCAGTTGCTAGACCAGATGTCAAGCTTGCCCAAATTCTGTTTGAAGTCCTGCTTGGTCCTCTTCCGATGTGATTCTCCTCATTAATTTCACATCATCTGCAACAGAGACATTTTGAGTCTATCCCATCCGTCATGTCATTTACATATACCGCCCCCTGCGGTACGCCGCCGTCAAGGCGCCCACTGTGATACCTCATCACGCACCATGACCCGTTGTTGCCTCCGGGGGTATTCCCTGATCCATTCCAGTCCCCTTCCTGTTATACATGCTTGTTCTTCCAACTTTTTATAATCTCATGTGAGGAACTGTTAAAAGGCCTTCCTGGTCCAGGAAAATGCAATCAACCCACCCTTCTCTCTTGCCTTACCTCTGTTACTTTATCATAGAACTCTGGGAGGTTTGTTAACAGGATTTGCCTTCCCGGAATCCGTGCGTCTGGTGTTTATTATCCTGTTCAGCTCGAGGGCTTCACCATTCTTTTCCTGATGATTTTCCCGGGATTTGCACACTATACAGTGTGACACCGGTCATAGTTTAGTCCCCCTTTTCTGTCCCCTTTTTTTAAAGATGGGAACAAATTGGCCTTTTCCATACCTCAGGTATCTGCCCATTTTCAAGGGATGTTTGAATATTATGGTTGGCACACTCAGACCTCAGCCCCTTTCCCCCGAAGAACCCACGGGAGATATTGTCCGGAAAACCGCTTTGAGGTACAAGGTCACTGAGTAACTGCTTACCTCCCCCCTCAGTTGTGTGTAGCCCCAGCACTTGATACATCCCTTGCGGTGACGCCCCCCGTCCTGTCTACCCAGCGGTTCCTTCCTCCACTGTGAATTTTTCCAAACCCTCAAGTTGAGCTCCTCACATCCTTTTGATCATTGCTTGTGATTTCCCCCATCCCCTCCCTCAGCCTTATCACCGGGTCTTTAACTTTGTCTTCCTTCTGGGGCCCACATCAGCTTCGGCAGACAACTTTCGAGCTATGTCTTTTTCGTACTGTTTCTGGGCCTCCCTCCGTACCTGTGCATACTGTTTCTAGCTCTTCTACTACTTTTTGGTTTATTTGGGGTTTTTTGCCTTCTGTACCTTTTCCACCCTCTGACACCTGAGTCTTTCCTCCCTGCCCCTTTTTGGGTAAACCAGGGCTCTTTCGGGCCCTTTCCCCCTTTTAAATTTTTTTTTCCTCGGGGAAAAACCGCTCTTGCCTCCTTGCATTTTTCCCCCTACGATTCCATCATTTCATTTATTGTCGTCCATCCATTTCCTTCCCACTGAACCTCCGCATTAAATTCCTCATGCCTGTGTATTTTCCCTTTTTTAAAATCTGGTTTGTCTTTTTGGTACCTTTTCCCTCTCCACCTGTAGCTCTCAATGTACTCAAAGCTCAGCACCATATGGTCACTGGCTCCCGGGGGCTCTCGGTGTTATGTCTTCAATTCGAGCTGTTCGGGGTGAATACAAGGTCCAATTTTGCTGGTTCATTTCTCCTCTCACTCTGGTCCCCCTGACATTTTGGTGCATCAGGTTTTCCAGTACCGACCATCACTTGGCTCTCCAAGTTTCTGGCCCCCCACGTGGTTCTTTTCCCCCGGTCGATCTCCCTGGGGGAAACCCCCATGACCAGTCCACTCGCTCATGTCCCTTTTTTTGCCACCTCCGCCAGAGTGTTCACCACCTTGTTGTTCTCATCATATTCCTCACCTGGCCCCTGCAGTTCTGTGGGGTTAACATCACGCAATGATTTCTTGGTTCCCCCAGACGAGGTACCTACTATGGTCCCTTTTTCTCTACACCCCCTTTTCCTTCCATTTCCTCGAATTTCCAATGGTTCCTTACAAGCAGTGGACCCCTCCCCCCCATGCTCCTTCTATCATTCCTCAGGTTTGATACCCCCGAGGGAAGATTGCATCTGATACGTCTCATTTAGTTTGGTTTCTGTGACAGCTAGATGTCTGGGGACACTTCACCTATTTTTTCATTCCACTCTTCATACTTGTTCGTAATTCCATCCTTTTTTGGTACCAAACCTTCAACCTTGTTTCCAATATGTTCCCTGGGGAGATCTTGATGGGTTGAGGGGGGGGGGTGGGTGCCCAGGGGGGTTTCAGCATGGGTGAGGGGGATTGTATGGTTGGGGATGGGGGTGGGGGGGAGTTTGGGGGGGGGGGTATGTAATGATGGGTTTTTGGGGTTTCGGGGGGGGGGAGTGGGGCTGGGTGAGGGGGGGTGAAAGTGTATGGTTGGCGGGGTTTTTTTGGGGTTTAGGGCCCCCCGGGGGACTTCCAGGGGTGTTTGTCCTGTTTGGGCTTGGTGCCCCCGTATCTTGGCTTCTCCCCTCTCTGCCTTCTTATCCCCCCTTCCGAGCCTCCCTTTCTTCCTGCTTTTGCCCCCCTCTAGGTATACATTCCGGTACCCTTATTCGTCCTCAGCCGTGCTTTTTCGCAGGATCATGGTGTGGGCTGATTCTGCTTTGAAGATTACCTTGGGGGTCGATTTTTTCCCTTTTTGACCACCCACCCCCCGAAAAAATTTTTCACTTGGGACGGTTCCCCCATTGTACATGATACCTTGGGTCCTTTCTTTTTCCCCCCTGTTTTCTTCTGTCGTGGGTCCCTTCACTTCCCTTTAGGCCATGATAAAAACGACCTCTCCCCCTTTCCTCCCACTGTGTCTCCCATGCCCCTTTAGAGGTGCAAGCCTCTCCCGGTGCTGTCATGGTTGTATCCCCTGTTCCTTTGTGTGTCCGGCCTGCTCAAGGGTCCCTGTCTGTTGCAGGGTTGAAAGGGTTTTGCGTTTTGTGTGTCTGCGTTTGTCTGCCCTCTCGGTTTTTTTTACTGTGCCCCATTCATTGTTACTGTGGTGCTCTTCTTGTCCTTTGCCTTCTAGTCCCCCTCGTGTGTTGTTAGTATCCTGCCGCTTGCATTGGGCCCCACTTGTGTCTGCCAGTGTCTGTGCATGCAAGAGTTCTCCTTTTTTCTCCTCATTCCCTTTGGCGGTCTGGGGCAAAAGCCTGGGGCCCTTTCTGGCCAGGTACTTTGTCTCTATTCTGTGTCATTCCCTGCAGCTTCACTTTTAAGATCCGGGTCTTTGGGTTCGTTTTTTTACTTGCATTTCCCATTTTTTATTTCCCCAGCATCCTCTTCTCCATTCCCTGTGATCACCAAATCTTCCTTCCCCTTCCCCCTTCCCTTTTTTTAATTCCCCCTCGGTGATCACCAATATCTTCCTCCCATTCCTTTCCCCCTTTAAAATGATTTCCTGCCCCACTGTTTCCTATCCGACGGGCCCCGTCCTCCTTGTTGACACCCCTCTCCCTGAGCCGCCCATATTCCCAAGGGGGCCCTTGGGATGTATTGAGAGTATCAGAAGAAGGGGGAAAGAAGAGGGATAGGGAAGGGGGTGAGGGAGAAAGGAGAAAGGATAGGGGAAGGGGGGGAGGGGAGAGGGATAGCTTTGGGGGTAGGGGAGAGGGTGATAGAGAGATGAGAGGGAGAGGAGAGGGGGGGTAGAGAGTTAGGGAGATGGGGGGAGGGAGAGAGGGAGGGAGATAGAGGGAGAGGGGGGGAGGGGAGAGAGATAGGGGGAGGGATAGAGAGGTAAGGAGAGGGAGGATAGGGGGGGGGAGATAGGGGGAGAGGGGGGATATAGAGAGGGGAGAGGGAGGTATAGAGAGAGGGAGAGGGGGGGGACTACTCTCCTAATATTTTTTAGAATTTTGCTGGTACAATTCCATATCGAATAATATACTATTTGGCTAAAAAAGCCCAGAAAAAATATAGAGGGGGCGGGGGAGATGGAGGAAGAGAGAGGGTAAGAGGGGAGGGGGGGTATAGGGGGGGGGATAGAGGGAGAGAGGGGAAAGGGGGGGAGAGAGGTGGGGGAGAGAGAGAGGGGGTGCGTGTGTGGGGGAGGGAAAGGAGGGGGATTGGGGGAGTGTTGGGGATGGTAGGGTGGGATGGCTGAGGGGGCCCTCACATTTAGCTGTGTGTGTGTGGTTTTGTGTGTGTGTGTGTGTGTGTGTGTGTGTGTGTGTGTGTGTGTGTGTGTGTTTTGTGTGTGTAGGAGGGTTAGGAGGACATGGGGGAGGGGGGGGGAAGTTATTGGGTTAGGGGCAGGTTCTTTTAGGTCAACCAGTGAGGAGTGTGTGTGTACGTGTATTTTTTGCCTGTCCTCCCGGTTGATTTAATTGGGAAAATTTCACGGATGCCCTTCTGGGTTATCCTAGGCTCCCTACACATATGGGTGTGTGATAGCCTATCACTGTACCTGTAATGATAACTTTGCTTTCTTATTGAATAAACACTGTCAGAGTAGTCTAGTGTTGTGTGACTGTGTCCGTCTGTTAAGAAAACTTCCTAAAGTTTGAATACTTTAGAAGGTTTGGAATACTATCCTAATATTATTAGACTTTTGCTAGTACTAGTTCTAAAAAAGAGTAATACTACTAAGCTAAGCAAAGACAAACCCAATTGTTGGTTTTGTGAACGTGTGTGTGTTTGTTCACCGCTGACTTGCTGCGCCCGCGCGCTCCCACCAGTCTTTTAAAATTTTCTTCCTACTTAGTGTGTGTGTGTGTGTGCCTTGGATCTCGTCCACAGTGCCTACCTAATCTAATTCTAATTCTAGAATGCTATAACCACTGCTACTAAAAGTTACTACATTACACTGGTAATAATATTGAGCTAATACATGAACAATTGTATGGTATACTACTTGATCCTGACTACAATGTATGTGTGTGTGGCGTGTGCCCGGAATTTTGGTTTGGGACCCCGCCCCTAACTTATCTTCCTACCTATGAAATTTTTTGTTTTCAGCTCCTCCGAGCAGGGGTTTTTCCCACACTTCAGCAACTAGGCCGAAAACCCGCAAACCTGCAAACCACAACTAGGGTTTTGACATTACATCGGTGTCTGCTGGGTCTGTGATTGTTGATACTTCCCGGTGTGGCACCCTGTGGGTATTGTACCTTTCATTTCATTTCTATTTGGGGGTACTTCATGCAGTCACCGTACGCTCACTGCTTGCCTTGACTTTTTCCCCCACTTGGGTACCTCCAGTAGATATGCTCCCCACTGCGTTCTAGATCACCAATATATTCTTCACTTCCTGCTGTGTGGCAACCGCTGTTAGGCCATGGGTTCCCCACCGCACTTTCACTATTTACGTGTTTTTTCCCCCGCGATCACTGTTTTTTCCCCGCTTTTTTTTTAAATGAGTATGAAATTTTGCCTATGCCCACGCCGTTTGTTGCACTCGGATTCCCCCCAGGGCCACCCAATACCACCCAATTTAGCGGAGCTCAAAAAGAGCGTGACGCTTTGACTGAACGCCACGGGGGTGTGTTAGTTAGTTACCATTTTGTCCTAGGCCCTGTCGATTGACACTAGGCCTGTTGTATGTATGTGTGAGTGTGTATGTGTGTAAGGAAAAACTTCGAAATGTTTCGCCCACCGGGGAAATTTAACCCTGGCCCTCTGTGCATGAAGCGAGAGTTTACCAGGGGCCACCGGGGGCTATATGTGTGTGTGTGTGTGTGTGTGTATCACCTATTTACTCACCTATTTGTGGTTGCAGGGCCGAGCTAGCCCTGGCTCCCGCCTTTCACTGATTGCCAGGTCCTCTCTCCCTGCTCCATGAGCTTTATCAAACCTAGTTTTAAAAACTATGTATGGTTCCTGCCTCCACTATGTCGTTTTTGCTTTTTCCCACTTCCTGACAATCTATGACTGAAGAAATACTTCCTAACATCCCTTTGACTCATGGGAGTCCAATTTCCAAGGACCCCTTGCTGTGTCCCCCTCGGGAACATCTTGTCTCTGTCCACCTTATCTTTTCCCTTTGCATTTTTATATGTCGTTATCATGTCTCCCTAACCCTCCTGTCCTCTAGTGTCGCGGGCCGATTTCCTTAACCTTTCTTCGAGGACAACCCCTTAGCTCTGGGACAGTCTTGTTGAAAACCCTTTTGCACTTTTTTAATTTTCTTGACGGTTTGCCCAGGTGGGGGTTTCCCAAAACTGGTGCTGCATACTCCAGTAGGGCCTGATTTGGTATACAGAGTCTTGAATGACCTTAGTGGGGTATTGGAACGCTATTCTTATTTTGCCAGCCGCCCTATGCTGCAGCAGTTATCTGATTGAGTGTGCCTCGGGAAATATGCTCGGTATTATACTCCCCCCAAGATCTTTTTTTTTGAGGAGGTTTGCATTTTTCCATAGACTATACTTGCGGGTTTTTTGCCCTTCCCCCGATATTCATGACTTTAATTTGGCGGGGTTTAAAATTAAGGAGCCATTACGGGACCAGGTTTGGGCCCCTTTTCCAGGTCTCTTTGTAGTCCTCCCTGCCCCTGACTGATTTGATTCTTCTCATTAACTTCACATCATCGCAAACGGGGAATTTTTGAGTCTATCCCTTCCGTTATGTCATTCACATATCCCAAAAAACAGTACAGGTCCTAGGACTGCCCCTTTGTGGAACTCCACTGTCACAGGTGCCCACTTTGACATCTCGCTTTAATGACTCGTTGTTGCCTCCTGTCAGTTTCTCTGATCCATTGCAGTGCTTTTCCTGTTACGTACCTGATCCTCTAGCTTTTGCTTTAAACCCTCTTGTGAGGAACTGTGTTGAATGCCTTCTTGCAGTCCAAAAATGCAGACTATCCCCCCCTCTCTCGTGTCTTATTTTGTTACCTTGTCATAAAACTCCAGTAGGTTTGTGACACAGGTTTTTCCCCCTGAAATCGTGTGGTTGTCGTTTATAAGCTTGTGTCTTTCTAGGTGCTCCACCACTCCCCCCTCCTGATGATCTTCCCATGACTTTGCATACTATACACGCGTGACACAGGTCTGTGTTTAATGTTTTGGTCGTCTCCTTTTTTAAAAATTGGGACTACATTTGCCATCTTCCACGCCTCAGGTAGTTGCCCAGTTTCAATGGATGGTTAAGTTTGTGAGTGGCACACACAACATCTCTGCCCCCTCTCTAAGGACCCACGGAGAAATGTTGTCGGTCCCACCGCTTTGAGGTATCAAGTTCACATAGCAGTTTTCACCTCCTCCCCGTTGTGTGTATTTCATCCAGCACTTGTTGGATAAACCCATTCTGAATTCCTGGAGTCCTTCCTGTCTCCTGTGTAAATACTTTTTAAATCTCAGTTGAGCCCCTCACATCCTCTTGGTCGTTTATTGTGAACCCCCCACCTTCCTTTCTCAGCCTGATTACCTGGCCCTTGACTGTTGTTTTCCTTGATGGGGCTATACAACAGCTTCGGTCAGACTTGATTTTTGATGCTATATCATTTTCATATTGTCGCTGAGCCCCCCTTCTTACCTGTGCATATTCGTTTCTGGCTCTTGGGAACCTTTTTTATTTTCCTGGGTCCTTTGTTTTTGCTTTTTCCATTCTCTATTACACTTACTTTTTGCCTCCCTACACCTCTGGGTGAACCAAGGCCCTGCCCGGTCTTCCCATTACTTGTTTCCCCTTGGGGACAAACCTTCATCTGCCTTTTTTGCATTTGGTTGTCACATATTCCATCATTTTTTTTTTTACTGGTTTTCCTGCCAATTCTCCCCCAAACGTCTTGTAGGAAGTTCCTCATGCCTGGTATCCCCCTTTGTGTTTCCTTCCCCTTCCTATTCCTGCTCCCCTTTCCACTTGTAGCTCAACTATATAATCAAATCACAAAACCCAAAAGGGTCACTAGCCCAAAGGGGGCCTTTAAACGGATATCCTCGATGCCCGGGAACACTAAGGTAATACTAGGTCCAGTCTTGCTGGATCATCCCCACCTCTCTCTGGTAGTGTCTCTAACATGTTGATGCATGAGGTTTTCCAGTACCACACGATCATTTTGGCTCTCCATGATTCAGCCCCCCATGGGGCTCTGGGTTTTTCCCCAATCAATCTCTTTGTGATTGAAATCACCCATAACTAGTAATTTTGTTTCCCATGGGCTCTTCTGGCTACCTCGGCTAGTGTGTCTACCATTGCTCTGTTGTTCTTGTTGTATTTTTTCTTTGGCCTCCGCAGTTCTGTGGGGGGTTGTACATTACAGCAATTACCACCTTAGGGCCCCTCAGACTTAATTGTTCCTACTATGTGTCCCTTTCACCCTTCCATCCTTTCCCTTCCACTTCCTCAAATCCCCCCCTTTTTAAGAGCAGTGCAACTCCTCCCCCCCCTCTGCCCCCCATTTTTCCTGAGGTTTTGATATCCGGGTGGAAAGATTGCATCTGTTATCATCCTGGGAGTTTCTTTTTTTCTGTGAGTGCAAGTCGGGGTTTTTTTCCCTTTATTTTTTCATGCCATTACATTTATTTGTTATACCATCTGCATTTGTATACCAAACCTTTAACTTCTTTTCTAAAACTGAGTCGGGGGGTATGTTGGGGTTGGGAAAGGGGAGATCTGATGGGGAACTATGGGTGGTTGGTGTAAAGGGGTGGAGTTTGAATGAGGGGGGTGGAATCATTGGGTATGGCATGTGTTTTTGGGTTAGGTTGTTTGGTTGATTTTTTCCAGGTTGGGGAACATCTGAAGGTGGTTGAAGGCTTCCTCCTGAGTCTGGGTTTTTGTCCATCTCTTTTTCCTCCTTTTGTCTCTTACCCCTCTTTCAGTTTCTGTCTTTCTTCCCGTGTTCTGTCGGGTCGAGAACACCCTCGGGTACTCCGACATATCCCTTAGTCTTGCTTTCCCCAGGATCCTGTTTCGAGTCAATTCTTTTGAAAATTACTTTGACTGGCCGATTCTTCCTCTTGCAAACCCTTCTATTCTCAGAAAATTTGCCAGCTGGGTCATGTCATCTTCCCTATTGCTTTCATGATGTTTTCAATCGCTTTTTTCCCCTTTTGCTTCTTGTTTCATAAGTTTCCCTTCAGCTTCCTGGACCCCAAAACAAAGACTGATCTCTCTCTTTCATTCCCCCACCCCCTATCCCTATGTCCCCGTTTGGGGATTTAGTTGCCTATTGCAGTTTTCCTTTCTTCAATCTCTTTCCGCCTATCCCTATGTAACCCCTGACGATTTGGGGCCCCATTGCAGCTTTCCTTTCTTCAATCCCCACTGTCTGTTATCCCTTGGCCCAGTGGCCTGTCGTTCCCTTTTCTTAACTTTCCCTGTGCACTGCTGTGGTCTGTTGGGGCTTCTACGATAGCTTAGTTCCCCTTTTACTACCCCCTTGGTTCCTGATGTGATCCTTTTTTTCCCCGGGCTAAAATGGTCTGATATACCCTCTGCATACAGTTTCCCCCGTTCTCTACAGTCCTCTTTTTTTGTGACGAGGTAGCAGCTGATACCATGTCCACATTGCTTTTTTGTTCTTTTGACTGTTTCAAATTTTCAGTTTTTTTCTAATCTCTGTATCTTAGCCTCTGCTGTTGTGACTTGCTTCTCCCCCTTCCTGCTTTCTGCAGCTATCCTCTCCTCCATTATCTTGCTTTCTGAGCATCCTTCCTCCATTTTCAGCTAAGCTCCCTAGCTTCCCCCACTCATGTTCCCTTTTTAAGAGCCTGCTGCCCAATCTTCCTTTTCAGACACATCCTCCAGTCCCCTAGTTTTCCGTCCTGCCCCTGGGACCCCATTTTTTTTTTTTTATTTTTAAGATGCCACAAGGAAAAAATAGATTTTTGTGTGGTTGTTTTGTGGTGTGATTGCCTGAGTGTTTGTGTGGGGGGGGAGGGGGGGAGAGGAGAAACTGAAGACAGTGGGAAAAAGGGGGAGGTGGGGAGGGGGAAAGAGGGGGATTTGAGGGGAGAGGAAGGAGGGAGAAGAGAGGGGAGAGAGAAGGGAGAGGGAGAGGGGGGGGAGGGGGTGAGAGAAGGGGAGGAGGGGGGGAGAGAGGGGGGGGAGGTGGGGGGGAGAGGGGGAGGAGGTGGGTGAGAGGGGGGTTTAGGGGAAGGGGGTGGGGGGGAGGTGGGTGGGGGGAAGGGGGAAAGAGGGGGGCCTTTTTGTGTGTGTGTGTGTTAGTTTTGTGTGTGTATGTGTGTGTGTGTTATTTTTTTGTGTGTTAGTTTTTTGTGTGTGTTATTTTTGTGTGTGTTAGTTTTTGTGTGTGTTAGTTTTTGTGTGGGGGGTGTGTGTGTGTGTTGTTTTGTTGTTTTTTGTGTGTGTTGTTTTTTGTGTGTGTGTTGTTGTTTTTTGTGTGTGTTTTATGTTTGTGTGGTTTTATTTTTTTTATTTGGGGTGAATAGTAGTGGTGAAATTGTGTGTTATGGTGTATGGGTGTGTATGTGGAGTTTGGAGTGGCACGTTGTCTGCAGTGCCCCCTTTCCTGGTTTTACCTCCCCCTGACCTACCAGTTAATGTGTGTGTGTGTGTGTGTGGAACTATAGTGTGTGGATTTTTGGTGAAAAGTAGTGGGGAAAAGGTTATGGGTATGAGGGGAAGGGGAGGTCTTGGGGAAAACGTAAACCCCGTGCCCTCTTTCCTGGCCTGACCTGACACACCTGATCACCAGTTAATGTATTCTAATTCATCTGTCTGCTCGTGCTTTTCATAGAAATTCCAATTGCTATTTTTTTGAATACTTGATATCCTATTCCATCTTACTATGGGGTTGACCGTTTACAAACAGCTTTGGTTAGGAATTGAACTTACCCGACACCCCCAAAAACCCCGCATAGGGAATACTTGCGATGCGACAGCTTGTCCAGCGTGTAGTATCCTGTAGATTGTCCAACTCGATGTGAGTTTTGGCGTATATCCACTTTTGTTTTTGTAATATATAATATAACCCACTGTATTTCTTTTACTTGTCACATATTTATTTCATTTATTATCAAAACACGTGGCAACTCGCCTGGGGCAATTAGGCCCACTGACCCCGCCACCAAATATTTATTTCTAGATCACTTATAAAATTATTTCCCCCCCCCTTTTTGGGGTCAGGGCAATCGTAAATCGCTTAAGGGTTGTTCACTACCCTGAAAACTTGATAACCCCCGCATTACCCTTGTGTAGCCCCCAAAACACTTATAGCATATGTGTACTCACCTAATTGTGGTTGCAGGGGGCGAGACCAGCTCCTGGCCCCGATAACTCATTACAGTTGTGGCTGGGTGTAGACTAATAGATTGCTCATTGCTTTTTAATTTGTTCATGATTGCAACCATGTACAGAGTAAGTAAAATTTATTCATATTCATTACCTTGTAACTAGTGAATTCATTATTATTTTTTTTTCAGCTATCAAACTTTGGGGCCCAGTCTCTGACCCTTTTTACCTCTGTAATCTGCAAATACCTTTGTAACTTGTCAGATTGTGACCATCTGAGGTCTTTTTGCACAACTGGAAGCTGAAGACTCAGATGAGTAAAAGGGATTTACCTGGAGTTTACCTGGAGAGAAATTCCAGGGGTCAATCCCCCCTGCAGCCCGGTCTGTGACCAGGCCTCCTGTTGGACCAGACCCTGATCAACGAGGCTGTTACTGCTGGCCACAGCAGTCCAAGTCGAACCACAGCCCGGCTGGTCAGGTACCGACTTTGGGGGGCCCGTCCAGTGCCTGCTTGAAAACAGCCAGGGGTTTGTTGGTAATCTCCCCGATGTATGCTGGGAGGCAGTTGAACAATCTTGGGCCCCTGACTCTTATTGTGTTGTCCCTCAACGTGCTAGTGGCATCCCTGCTCTTCATTGGGGGGGGTGATAAA
>WNWK01043884.1:0-15318 GCA_009830355.1 Cherax destructor | reverse complement strand
AAGTTGGTAGATGGATCTATAATTTCCTAACAAGTAGAACACAAAGAGTAGTAGTCAACAGAGTAAAGTCTGAGGCAGCTACTGTGAAAAGCTCTGTTCCACAAGGCACAGTACTCGCTCCCATCCTGTTCCTCATCCTCATATCGGACATAGACACGGATATAAGCCACAGTGCCGTGTCTTCCTTTGCAGATGACACCCGAATCTGTATGACAGTGTCCACCGTTGAAGACACTGCAAGACTCCAAGCAGACATAAACCAAATCTTTAAATAGGCTGCAGAAAACAATATGAAGTTCAATGATGAGAAATTTAAATTACTCAGATACGGAAAACATGAGGAAATTAAAATCTCATCGGAGTACAAAACTAATTCCAACCACACAATAGAGCGAAAAACTAATGTCAAAGACCTGGGAGTGATCATGTCAGAGGATCTCGCCTTCAAGGACCATAACACCGTAGCAACCACATCTGCTAGAAAAATGACAGGATGGATAATGAGAACCTTCAAAACCAGGGATGCCAAGCCCATGTTGACACTTTACAGATCGCTTGTTCTATCTAGGTTGGAATATTGCTGCACACTAACTGCACTTTTCAAGGCGGGTGAAATTGCTGACCTTGAAAATGTGCAGAGAACCTTCATGGCACGCATAACTGCGATAAACCACCTCAATTACTGGGAACGCTGGAAGTTCCTAAACCTGTACTCTCTAGAACGCAGGCGGGAGAGATACATTATTATATACACATGGAAAATTCTTAAGGGACTAGTACCATACTTGCACACGAGAATCACTCCCTACGAAAGCAAAAGACTCGGCAGGCGATGTAACATCCCCCAATGAAAAGCAGGGGTGCCACTAGCACGTTGAGGGACAACACAATAAGTGTCAGGGGCCCAAGATTGTTCAACTGCCTCCCAGCATACATCAGGAGGATTACCAACAAACCCCTGGCTGTCTTCAAGCAGGCACTGGACAGGCACCTAAAGTCGGTACCTGACCAGCCAGGCTGTGGTTCGTACGTTGGACTGCGTGCGGCCAGCAGTAACAGCCTGGTTAATCAGGCTCTGGTCCAACATGAGGCCTGGTCACAGACTGGGCCGCAGGGGTGTTGACCCTTGGAATTCTCTCCAGGTAAACTCCAGGTAATCTAACCTAAGGTAAAAGACCTGAGAGTGATAATGTCAGAGGATCTCACCTTCAAAGACCACAACATTGTATTAATTGCATCTGCTAGAAAAATGACAGGATGGATGATGAGAATCTTCAAAACTAGGGATGCCAAGCTCATGATGACACTTTTCAGGTCACTTGTTGTATCTAGGGTGGAATATTGCTGCACACCACCAGCACCTTTCAAGGCAGGTGAAATTGCTGACCTAGAAAATGTACAGAGAACCTTCATGGCACACATAACTGTGATAAAACACCTCAATTACTGGGAACGCTTGGAGTTCCTTAACCTGTACTCCCTAGAATGCAGGCGGGAGAGATACATGATTAGTATATACACTTGGAAAATCCTAGAAAGATTAGTACCAAACTTGCACATGAAAATCATTCCTTATGAAAGCAAAAGACTCGGCAGTGATGCAACATCCCCTGACTGAAAAGCAGGGGCGCCACTAGCACAATAAGAGACAACACAGTAAGTATCATTGGCCCAAGACTGTTCAGCTACCTCCCAGCATACGTAAGGAGGATTACCAATAGACCCTTGGCTGTCTTCAAGAAGGCACTGGACAGGCACCTAAAGTCAGTACCTGACCAGTCGGGCTGTGGTTTGTACGCCGGGTTGTGTGTCTGGTTGATCAGGCCCTGATCCATCCATGAGGCCTGGTCACAGACCGGGCTGTGGGGGGCGTTGACCCCCAAGTGTTAGTTTACCATATTGAACTTACTTATAAAAATAAAGCTTGTTTCATATTTGTTTAAAATTTATCTGACTCCATTGCATAATCACCCTTAATAAAAAAAAGAATTTACTTAATATATTATATTCTTATTTTGCCTATTATCTCATAAATAAATACCTTCCATAACAAATCATTATTTTTCTTGTTCAATAAATGTTTTTTTTTTTATAATATAAAATATTAATGAATTTGGCCTGGGAAAGATGTACATATGTATAATTACCCAATTGAATACAGAATAATATAACACTGGTTCAGAGTCTCCTAGTGCCCCTTCCAATCAGATAGCCACCCCTAAGCTCCCACAGTTTAGAAATTCTGGCACCATCAATGGTTGGAGAAGACATTTCCTGTTCCAAGATGCCTTGATTGTTGCTGTGTCAGACAAATATCATGTTAATGGCATTCAGTACCTATAAGATGATGAATAAGACTTGTCCAGTACTTAGGTATTTTTATTACCAAAATATTTCGCTTGAACAACAGGCTTCTGCAGTCAAATACAGGAGTACATATATAACTGGAAACAGGTGTACAGCAACAGCCTAGATGACAAGGCAAGCACCAGACAATCCTGGCCAAGGGCCAGGCTCAGGGAGTAAAAAAAAATTGAAAATTCATCAAAGGTAAAGGTAGAGGGACCAAAGATACTTCCTTGTGGGACTTTCCATTTTATCAACAAAGGTTCTTGTTTGGTGTTGCTTACTTTAGAAAGTCATTTCTGTTTACATAACTTATTTCGTGATTAACTGTGTCAAATGCTTTTTGAAAGTTTGCCGTTACCATCCCTGTAAAATTTCCTTGGGATTTTTGTTTTCTGATGTGGTCAGTAAGATGTACAAATATCAAGTGATTGGCAACTGTAGAATATTATTTTCATTTGGTTATACAGTGGTCCCTCGGTTTTCGCCGAAAATTCGTTCCAGAATGCTGCTCAAGTGCCATTACCGAACGAATTTACTTCCTTAAGAAATAATGTCACGTAGGTTAGTCTATTTCAGACCCCCAAAAATACACTTGCAACAGTACTTACGAAAATACACTTACATAAATGTTCGAGTTTGGAGATGCACGAAAACCGAGGGACCACTGTACTAGTACCAGGTTGTAAAATATTTTGCATAGGTTAAAAATTGAACTCTTACATGGGTTGTTTGTTGGGGAATGGAAGGTTTAAATGTACAGGTATTTTTTAAATTGTCATGCTTCATTGATCTCTTATTTTGGTAAAATTGCTCTTCATTTGTTTTTCAGGAGTGCATCCCTTGTGAGATCAAAAATTTGGTGTGCTGTACAGTATTTTTCATTTCAAATTACCATATGTGAAATAAGCTTTTCTTTATAAAGATTAATACACCTTTACTTTATTCTCGCCTCCCTCCTCACTTCTTTTCATCTCTGCTGTGTAGAGCTCAATGATACTTAACCCTTTGACTGTCGCAACCCTCAATCCTGAGTGCTCTCCTGTTGTCGCAAAATTTAAAAAAAATAAATAAATTATTTTTTCTTATGAAATGATAGAGAATCGTTTCCTGATGGTAAAGACACCAAAAGTTTGAAATTTGATTGAAAACTCACAGAATTACGCCTCGCGAAGTTATGATCTCAGCAATATATATGCATCGGCAATTTCCGACTTTGAGCCTATTTTCGGTAAATTCCATTGTTTCAGTTGACCAAACTCATAGATATTTCTTTAGAACTCCATTTGTTCTATCGATTGAGTACAAGAAACCACCAATTTATCGATTTCAACTACCCAATAAAGTGATCAGAAATTGGCAATTTGGCCAATTTCATGCAAAATAAAAAAGTTGTCAATTTCAAAATAGGGTCCAGAATAAACAATGCAGACATTCCTGGCACTAAAATAAGATGTTATCTGTTCATTAGTCACGTCTTTAGGCCATTCTTATATTACTTTTGGTTTCTATTTTGATTTTTTATTCACATAAAAAATAGAAGATTTACTGTTATGCAAACTATTGCATTATTGTAAAAATGGTATAAATAATATCTGCACTTGTGAAAGAATATTAGACTCGCCAATTGATGTGTATTGGACGCGTGGCGGGATTTGTTTACTCTTGAACATTTGCAAAAATCGAACATTTCTCCTATTTTGAGCTCAATTTCAAGGTCGTTTTATCATAAAACTAATCACAATCATCTCTATTTCTGTAGTATGTTGTCCATTCTGTCAAATGAGACCATACAAAAGAGAATACAACCATAAACACTATACGAAAATACACCTCAAAGTCGGCGTTTTAATCCAAAAAAATGGTCGGAGTTTTTTTTTCTCTCATTACGTACTGCGTGCTGCAGGATTTTTTTATACTGCGCACACTGACCACACAAACCCATTCTCTCATATGTGGGCCTACCAGCTTTCTCCCGTTTGATTTGAAGCCGCTAGAATTTAGGCGTATTGATACGTCCGAAACAGTGGCTCGTAAGACGTATATATACGACCGAAACAGTCAAAGGGTTAAGCATGAGTGCTTTACATGAATATAATATTTGTAATACGTATAAAAGATTTACTTATATCTCTACTGAATATGTTAATTTAGAGGTTTTGTTGCACAAACATGACTGAAGTGGTCAAATTTGTAAACTCTCACTTTATTTTAAAACTACGATTACCATAGATGAATTTCTAAGATTACTTTTATATTTATACAGTATTACCTTAGACTATATTAAACTAACTGGAGTAGTATAATTTCTCCATCCATCTTCCTCAGGTAAAGATGGAGGAGTTGGCAGTAGACCCCCTAAGTGTGAGTGATCGATGGAGTCTCAAGAGTGTGGAGATTATTTCCTCTTTACAACATCAGTGAGTAGATCAGTAAAAGTTGTAATGTGATAGATTCTAGCATTTTAATTTTTTTTTTTGCCTGTATGTATTAAGTGAAAGTTATTTATTTTTTTAGTGGTATTTTCATAACCAGTGAGGTAGACCTATGCTGTATTCAGGCTCTACATAGTTTGCAAATTTGGTTTTTGGATTGCACTCTAGCTTAATTAAGTAGCAGGTGCAGAGTTCTCTGTGATCGGTCTGGCTTGGATGTACCACAGATTACCTTTTTTAAGTTTGTTACAGTTGGTGATTAGGGGATTCTGGGGTATGTATATCATGATTTTTAAGAAGACATATTTTGCATTAGATCCTGTAAAAGTTTCAAAGATCTTACCCACATGTTTTATATTGAATAAGTGATGGTGAATGTGTTGCCTTCTTTGGGTCAGTCCACCTTGTCGGGAAATGACTGCTGTGATAAAAGGAAAAAAATATTTTGAGGCAGTTTGATGTAATGAACAATTGCAGAACTGTATTATTACAACTGATTTTTGTTCTTTAAATTTCAGCTTAGAGCCATATGAATCATGGGTAGTGTATGCCTCAGTGTTCGGGGACAACAGAGAAGCATTTACATTCTTCTTCCCTCTTCTGGCTGGCCTTGCTAATGAGTTAGGAGCACGGGCTCTTTGGGCATCTATATTTGTGGAATGGTCTAATCTGCTTTTGAAATGGTAAGATGTAAACATTGTAGTTTTCAAATTAACAACCAAATAATTTTAAAAAATTACCTATCATAATCATTATTAATGTAGGCACCAAATACTTTGAGATACATAAAACCTCACCTATAACAGGAGATCTAGATAACTTGCCACCATTCATATATAAAAAAGTTGCTCATGTGCTGTCACCCATTATTGCAACACTGTTTAACAAATCTGTAGAGTCTCAACCTTCCCATCCATACTCAAGACAGCAAAGGTGATCCAACTGATTTGAACAACTATAGACCTATATCGAACTTGCCCTTACTTTCTAAAATATTAAAAAAAATGATACACAAACGACTTTACTCCTGTAGATGAATGGCTCAGAGAGCCAACAAATTGATAAATTAGACACATGTGCAACTCTTGGGTATCTTTAATGAGGAAACATTGTGCCACACAGTGGCTTCATCAGTCCATACAAAGGAGAATGGTGAAGAACAAGAGGAGTTTGAGGTAATCAGTCCCTCAGTCTTGAGTCGATGTAATCAGTCCATCAATCTTGAAAAGAATACAGCATATGGGCGAAGAAGGGGCTTATATACTGTAGGCAGGTGAGGTGCAGCAGTGATACCACCTATGACTGCTGTGTCTGACACAGCAACATCTTGGGATCTTAATACAGGAAATTCTTCACTTGCCTAACCTTTAGGCATGACCTACTTCCACATTTGTCAAATGACTATGACTGCGGCACCTCACCTGCCTACAGTATACGTATAAGCCCCTTCTTCGCCCATATGCTGTATTCTTTTCAAGATTGATGAACTAATTACATTGACTCAAGGTTGAGGAATTGATTACCTCAAGCTCCTGTTCTTCACCATTCTCCTTTGTATGGACTGATGAAGCCACTGTGTGGCAAAACGTTTTCTCATTAAAGATACCCAAGTGTTGCACATGTGTCTAATTTATCGACTTTACTCCTTCCATACGTATATCCAACAACATAACCCCTGCCAGTTTGGGTTTAGATCAAAAAAAGTATGAATGATGCTATTTTACAAATGCTTGAACTAATATATACAGCCCTTGATAAAAATGAATATCCTCTGGGGCTTTTCATTGACCTATGGAAAGCATTTGATACAGTGGACAAAAATTTCCTTCACCTAAAACTAAATCATTATGGCATCAGAGGACATCCCCTCAATTACCTAAAATCTTATCTTAATGATAGACATCTGTATGTATAGGCAAATGGTGTCAACTCCACTATCCAGCCTGTAGCTGTCGGAGTGCCCCAGGGTAGTGTCCTTGGCCTACTCCTCTTTCTCATATACATCAATAATTTCCCCAATGCATCCCAACTCCTTAAACCAGTTCTGTTCGATGATGACACTACCTATGTCTACTCCCACTCAAACCCAGCTATACTTAGAGAAACCATACCACAGGTGGGGATAGAACTCACGGTCAGAGAGTCATAAAACTCCAGACCAACGTGTTAGCCACTGGGCCAGCTGGCTACAATAAGATTCATCCAACTAGGTACAGTGGACCCCTGGAAATCGAACATTCTTCATTCCAGAATGCTGTTCAAGTGCTGTTACCAAACAAATTTATTCCCATAAGGAATGATGTAAATTAGATTAGTCCATTTCAGACCCCCAAAAATACACCTATAAAAGCACTTACAATAATAAACTTGCATAATAGGGCGAGTTGGGAGTGTTCGATTTCCGAGGGTCCACTGTATATTTATACACCATAGGAAGGTTAGCATAGGTGCCACTGTGACCACAGATGCAAGTATTTACAGATGAATCTCATGCCAGCATGACCATGACAAACTCTAGCTCAAGTCCCCTCAAAGCCGTCCTCATGACTCGCAAAATCATAATGACACGATTGCAAACAAACCATACCACGGGCGGGGATAGAACCCGCGGTCAGAGAGTCATAAAACTCCAGACCGATGCGTTAGCCACTGGGCCAGCTAGCTACAATAAGATTCATCCAACTAGGTATATTTATACACCATAGGAAGGTTAGCATAGGCACCACTGTGATCACAAATGCAAGTTTTACATAACGAACTCTAGCTCAAGTCCCTTCAAAGTTGTCATCATGACTCACAAAACCATAATGATGGTGTATAAATATACAGTGGACCCCCGAGTAACGAAAAAACTTCATTCCAGAAGCTTGCTCAAGTGTCATTACCGAACGAATTTACTCCCTTAAGGAATAATGTTACGTAGGTTAGTCTATTTCAGGCCCCCAAAAATACACTTCCACAAGCACTTACAATATTATACTTACATAATTGTACGATTTCCGGGGTGTTCGTTACTCGGGGGACCACTGTACCTAGTTGGATGAATCTTATTGTAGCCAGCTGGCCCAGTGGCTAACATGTCGGTCTGGAGTTTTATGACTCTGACCGCAGGTTCTATCCCCGAGCCTCACTATTCACGTAAAAGCTCTTTACTGCTTTTCATTACCCACTACCTATTTCATATACAGTTGACCCTCACCATTCGAATTTAATCCGTTCCAGGAGCTTGTTCTTAACGTGAAATGTTCGAAAGGCGATTTAATTTTTCCCATAAGAAATAATGGAAATACAATTAATCCGTTCCAGAAATCCAAAAATATATAAAAAATAATATATTTTAATAAAATTAAGCTTCTACATAGACGAAAACATTAAATACTACAGTGATGTACTACTAAAAGTATTAGTAAATAAATGCAAGTCTTTTTACTTACCATTATTGAAGATTGTTGATGGCATATGGAAGAGAGGGAGGAGGAGTGAGGGAGGGAGGGGTTAGTGTTTGGAAGGGGAATCCCTTCCAGAAGGACTTCAGGTATCAAAGCCCTATCTGGGGTTACTTCTTTTCTTTGTCTTTTAATCCCACTAGGACCAGCTTGGGAGTCACTGGACACTTTAACAAAATAACTGTCCACAGTCCTCTTGTTTCTGGTGCCTTTTCAACATGTTCCTGAAGAAGGACATTGTTTGGTCACTGAACATGCTGCTGTTATGGCTTGTTTGAGCTTGTTCAGGGTGGTATTTTTCAACAAAACTTTGCAATCTATTCCACATTGTACACATCTCCTTAATCTCTGAAGAAGGCACCTTCTTCAGCCCCTCTTCCTCCTCCTCCTCCCGTGAATCAATAGCCTCAAATCTGGTCTGATGCTCTTCCATTTCCAGCTCTTGCAGCTCTTGAGTTGTTAGCTCTACCCTGTGGCCCTGCACTAACTCTTCCACATCCTCGCCACTCACCTCCAACCCCATGGACGTGCCCAATTCCACAATAGAGTCCACAACAGGCACAGGGTCGGCAGGGTCAGGGTCAGCCTCAAACCTTTCAAAATCCCTCTGTTGGACACAACCTGGCCACAATGGTCTCCAAGCAGAGTTCAAAGTCCTTGAAGTCACTCCCTCCCAAGCCTTGCCTATAAGGCCTATGCAGCTGTAGATATTGAAATGATTCTTCCAGAACTCTCTAAGGGTCAATTCACTGTCCGAGGTCATTTCAAAGCACTTTTCAAACACTGCTTTTGTGTAGAGTTTTTTGAAGTTACAGATGACCTGCTGGTCCATGGGCTGGAGGAGAGAAGTGGTGTTAGGAGGCAAGAACTTCAGTTTTCTAAATTTAAAGTCTTCACACAGTAGGTCTTCCATGTTTTGAGGATGTGAAGGAGCATTGTCCAGCAACAGGAGGCACTTTTTGTTCAAACCCTTTTCCTGTAAGTATTTTCTCACACTGGGGCCAAACACTTCATGGATCCAGTCACTGAAAAAGGTGCTTTGTGACCCATGCATTCTGACTAGCTCTCCACAAGACACACAATCTACTTTTGACGACATTGTGTCTCTTGAACACTCTGGGATTTTCTGAGTGATACACTAGTAAAGGCTTTAATTTAAAATCCCCACTAGCATTACTACACATCATGAGAGTTAGCCTGTCTTTCATAGGCTTGTGTCCTGGCAGTGCCTTTTCTTCCTGAGTAATGTAGGTCCTGTTGGGCATTTTCTTCCAAAACAGGCCTGTTTCGTCACAATTGAACACTTGTTCAGGTTTCAATTTTTCAGTCTTTATGTAGTCCTGACACTCGTTTATGAATTTTTCAGCTGCATGTTTGTCTGAACTGGCAGCCTCACCATGCCTCACCACATTATGTATGCCACTACGATTTTTAAATCTCTCAAACCAGCCTTTGCTGGCTTTAAATTCACTACCTTTACAATCAGCACTGGTTGCAGGCATTTTCTTTAAAAGATCGGCATGCAAGTTCCTTGCCTTTTCACAAATAATTGACTCAGACACACTATCACCCGCTAACTCTTTATCCTTGATCCACACCAGCAACAACTTCTCAATCTCTTCGATTATTTGTGGTCTAATTTTGGCTCGCACAGTAACACCTTTTGCAACATCAGCTTGCTTAATTTCTTCCTTCTTAAGCAGGATAGAAGCGATAGTTGACCTGTTTTTGCCATATATCCTGGCAAGATCACACAATCGCACACCACTCTCGTATTTTTGTATTATTTTCTTCTTCATTTCTATGGTGTTTCTCACTTTTATCAGCCCAGGGGTACCACTAGGAACTTTCTTGGGACCCATAGTAGCTTATTTCACAGTCGCACTTAATGAACAAACTCCAAAAAATTATAATTAAGTGTGAAATGTCTGGAGAAGCGTGCAGGGTATTGTTCTCTCGAGTGTAAACAACGTGGGACTGGCTCTCCACGCCTGCGCTGTGAGGCACCCAAGCGCCTGGGCGGACAGGTCATGAACGTATTCATTCGACTCGCGATAATTTGTTCGCATGACGATATCAAATTTTTTGTACTAATGACGATTTGTTCGACTGCCGAGCCGTTCGAATAGCGGGGGTCCACTGTACAGTAAAACTCCGGCTTTCGTCCGGTCTGAATATCATACAATTTGGATTTCGACCACTTTTTTTGGTGAATTTTTACTCTGGGTTTCGTACATCGACTCGGAAATTGTCCGTATCAGACGCGTCCACCCGCCCAGGACTCCGCCGTACCTGACTCAGTCTGCCTCTGTCACTTGTTGAGTGAACAGTACTCCGTGCGTTCATCCATTGTTTTTGGTGCTTGTCTATTGAGTGCTACTACAAAATAGGCCACCATGGGGCCAAAGAAAGTTCAGAGTGCCAGCCCTTTGGTAAAGAAGGTGAGAAACATGATACAGTGGACCCTCGCTATTCGAACACTCCAAAACTCACCCTTTTATGTAAGTTTATTATTGTAAGTGCTTTTATAAGTGTATTTTTGGGGGTCTGAAATGGACTAAACTAATTTACATCATTCCTTATGGGAATAAATTCGTTTGGTAACAGCACTTGAACAGCATTCTGGAATGAGGGTGAGTTTTGGAGTCTTCGAATAGCGAGGGTCCACTGTAGAATTAAAGAAAGAGCTTGTATCAAATTACAAAAGTGGCGTATGTGTGGCCGAGCTCGCCAGGATGTATGGGAAATCCAAATCAACAATCAGTTCCATCCTGGCGAAGAAAGTAAAAATCAAGGAAGCTGATGTTGTGAAAGGGGTAAATATGCTAACGAAACAGAGATCACAAACAATTGAAGATGTGGAGAAGTTGTTGGTGTGGATCAACGAAAAACAGTTAGCGGGAGATAGTGTTGTGGAGGGGAAAAATTGTGAAAAGGTAAGGCAGTTGCATGCGAATCTTGTAAAGAAAATGCCTGGAACGAGTGCTGCTGTTAGTGAATTTAAGACCAGCAAAGGCTGGTTCAACAGATTCAAGAAGCGAAGTGGCATACAGTGTGGTAAGGCATGGCGAGGTGAGGCAAATCTTAAAGAGACGCCAGAAACAGGCATCTCTGGAGAGATTTTTTGTGTGGCAGGGGTGCAGTGACTCAAGCTGGTTTTAGTGCCAGTAAAAGACAAAGATGGGAAGTAACCCCAGATAGGCCTTTGATACCTGAAGTCCTTATTTAGGGGGATTTCCTTTCCAAACAATAACCTCTCCTTTCTCTCTCCCCTCCTTGCCTTCTTCCATATGCCAACAAGAGTCTTCAATAAAGGTATGTAATAGTGATTTAAATGTTCATTTATCCATTAAAATTAGTCATTTATATTGATTTCTCATTGTTTTCTGTATGTAAAATTATAGTTCTTCTCTTATAAAATTTTTTTTTTTTTAATATTTTTGGGTGTCTGGAATGGATTAATTGGACATTATTTCTTATGGGAAATATTACTTTGGTTTTCGTCCATTTCGGATTTCAACCGACCTTCTGGAACAGATTAAAGACAAAAACCGGGGTGCCACTGTATTTGCAACTCTGGCACATTGCCTCTCTAGCCACTCTTAAATGCTTTTTCTAAATCCATAAATGCGACAAATAGTTTCTTACCTTTATCTAGGTATTGTTCGCATTCCTAAATCCTCATTTCTTTCCAGTGCTAATTTATCTTACCCCTAACTCTTTCAATAATAATTCTATCATACTCTTTACTTGGTATACTCAACACACATTATTACCCTATAATTCTTATGCTCTTCATTTTCTCTCTCCCATATACAGAAAAACAATGCATGCTCTCTGCCAATCCTTAAGTACCTTCCTTCTCTTTCTCTCTCATTGGCTCTCCTTATGCACTCTCACCACATTATGAAATTACCAGTATCACATCAGTTTATGGGTAAAGAGAAGGCTCGTCAGCCAATAAGAACCTTGCCCTGCAATCCAAATACGTATTGCTACTAGCCGTTGTGACAGGATCACACTGTTCCTGGAAGAATGGCACTGTTATGTGGGATGCAAATTTTCTGAAATCTACATTCAGTTCACTGTTTGTCAACAGGCTGGTCACAGAAGTGTAAAAGAATAATGATAAACTACCTCAATAGCATGAATGTCTTTAACAGTTTTGATTTCTTGAAGATTGAAATAGTGAGTGAACTTAGGTTGTTGAAACTTTTTGCTTTGTGTCAATATTCTGGATTTATTCATGATCCAATTATGGCTGTAATCAGTTCTTGTCTCCTTAAAAGATTTAGCTTTTGTCAGTGTACTATATCACTGATTACTTTGGAAGTGCTTTTTAATTTGTCATCATCATTAGCACTGATGTCTTGTAACTTGGTACACTAGGGCCCCACTTATGCAGCAGATTAGGTTCTGGGCTATTGCTGTAAAGTGAAAATCACTGTAAAGTGAATCATAGCCTTTTTTCAATTTCAAATGCATATACATAAAAGCCTTATAATATATTTACACTATCATATATGAAGTGAGTAATAGAGCTAGGCCTAAAAAATGCATATACAGTACACACATTACTTACCTTAAAATATTTTTGTCCTTAGCTTATAATGAGTGGTGAAAATATTTATTGTAGGAAGTCTGAATAAATGAATATTGAGTATACGTAATTGAAAACCACTGCATTAATGAAATGCTGTAAAGTGGGGCCCTCCTGTAATGTAATAGGGTCAATGAGCTGAGTGGTGTAAACACACTTATGAACATGCACTCATCTCAACTATGAAATTTATTCCTAGTAACTGGAAAAGTTGTTTTACTTTGCCTCTTATTGAACCCCTTAAAGCCTTCTTCATTAAGATAAGTCTTCAAACATCATGGCTAGATGAAATTTCCACTGAGATCATTCTAAGATGAAACTTTTTCACACTTGCACTTTTGCCTGCCTCAGTTTCAGTGCTCTAACCACAAAAATGTACTGAAACTGAAGGTTTTGGCACATTATGATGTATGAGATTTTTTAGTGTTTCAAAACTGTGCCAATACTGAAGATTTGCAATTAAGTGGTAAAAATATTGGAGATTTCACTCTAATACAAGTACTCTTGATTATGTATGGAATTTTCAGTGTTTCCTCTTCAGAGAATGTAAGAAGTGATCAAGGAACCATAATCAGAAATGCATTACAGTGCTTAGAGCAATCAGAAGCTTTATTCATAAATCAAAACTTACTAGACACTGTAGTGGGTACTATGGTTGATGTGTATAATGGTGGAGGTAGTGGGATGTCATGTTTGAGATCAGTGTGTGGTGTGGATAATTTGCAGATAATATAGGGTATACAAAGTAGAAGACATTGATTTGCATATATAGTACAAGTTTTTCTTCTATAATAAATAGGATGTTCAAAGGAGACCGTCCCTACTGGTGGATCGGAGAAACTTCCCTTTACAATGATGAAACACGACCTGAGCTGCGACAGTTTACAAACACCTGTGAGGCAGGGCCTGGTACACCCTCAGGCCACCTCATGATGAATGTTGCTCTTTTTTATGTGGCTACCAAAGGCATAAGTAAACTCTTTATTCAGAAATCTGCAAATTTAAGGTTAGTGTTATACTGTACTTTTATTATAGAAACATTATGAATCAGATATTAAGAACATTTATAACCCCTAGCAGTTTGTGTAAACCAAAAATAGATAACATTTATAATTAATGAGTAGTTTAATTTCTATAAATGAACACAAGCAAAATTTTTTATAATGCACAGTTAGTAATAAGATAATTTAAAAAAATGTCAAACAAATAATGCAAACTTTTGTATTCCCATTAGAAATTGGCTGCAATTATTTTTCAGCTTGTGCCAGAAAAGCATTTTATCAGCTGTTGTGTACACAGGGTTTCTGTTATGGATTGGAGTTATTTTTATCTCCCGTCTGTACATCCAAGCGCATTTTTTCCATCAGAACATCTTAGGAGTTTTTTTGGTAAAGTTAATTTAAATTTGAGTAAGTTTTAAATTTTAGTATAGTTGAGATAATTCCAAATACAGTGGTACCGGTTTACGATATTTTCATTCCCGAATGCTGTTCAAGTGCCATTACCAAACGAATTATCTCCTTAAGAAATGTTGTAAAATAGACTAGTCTTAGACCCCAAAATTACACTACAAAAGCATTTAAAATAAACTTAATAAAGGGTGAGTTTGGGACCATCAAACCGGTACCACTGTAGTTGTAACCAAGAGCTCTCTGTTTTTGGCAATTTTCTGTTGATAACAATAAGCATTTCTTGAATACAGTAAATATTTGTGATATTCCACACTTCTGGCAAGACAGCTGTTAAGTGAATGATGGTAAATGTGCTTCCATCTTTGGGTCACCATGCATGGTGGAAATGGCCAGTGTAAAATATATATACAGTATATATATATATATATATATATATATATATATATATATATATATATATATATATACAGTGGTATCTCGAGTTACGATATTTTTCGTTCGAGAATGCTGTTCAAGTGCCATTACCAAACGAATTTATCCCCATAAGGAATAATGTAAAATAGACTAGTCCTTTTACACCCCCAAAAATATACTTACAAAAGCATTTAAAAATAAACTTACATAAAAGGGCGATTTTTGGGACCATCGTAACTCGAGGTACCACTGTATACAGTGGACCCCCGAGTTTCGTAAAAACTTCACTCCTGAAGTCTGCTCAAGTGCCATTACCGAACGAATTTACTCCCTTAACCCTTTCAGGGTCCAAGGGGTCTCCGACCGTTCAGGGTCCATGAATTTCAAAAAAAAAAAAAAATTATTTTTTCTTATGAAATGATAGAGTTTTTTTTTCTAAATCTAATAGGCTAAAAAATACATTTTTGCGATTAATACTCACCGAGATATAGAGATTTGAAGTTGGCGAAAATGGAGCCGGTGTCGGCAACATCGCCGACTGCCGGTCACCCGGTAATATTTTTTTCTTTCTTGGACTTCTTTTCTGATCGAATTTTGTTTTTTGTTGCAAATAACTTTATGGCCTGTGAGATCCCAAAATAAGTGCTGTTTTTCAAATATTCACT
>WNWK01043883.1:0-15318 GCA_009830355.1 Cherax destructor | reverse complement strand
ATCATGCAGGAGGAGCCACATGTCTATGGTGCATCCAACAAAATAAGAAGACTCTTGGATGTCACTACCGCCCGCCTCCGGCTGGGTTACAAGTATATTTGGCAGGTTAAATCACCACCCCCAGATATAGACCAAACAAGATGTAAACTTTGCCAGTTGGATTATTGTCACACCCTGCGTCATTATGTACTGGAGTGCAACAAAATTAATGAATTCACAGACAACTCACTCAGAAATGTTCAAGATATGTCAAAGTATTTTATCCACAGTGGTATATTACAGACCATTCTGGAAAAATACCTTGACTTTGCTCCCTGTAAATAAAGCATTGCCACGTGTATGTGTGTGTGTTGATTGCCATTTTGTCCTATGCACATGTCGATTGAAGGCTGGGCCTGTTGTGTGTGCGTGTGTGTTAGTTACCATTTTGTCCTAGGCACATGTCGATTAGACACTAGGCCTGTTGTATGTATGTGTGTGTTTGTGTGTGTAACGAAACACTTCGAAATGTTTCGGCCCCGCCGGGAATTGAACCCGGGCCCTCCGTGCGTGAAGCAAGAGCGCTAGCCACCATGCCATCGGGGCGTGTATGTATATATGTGTGTGTATGTGTATGTGTGTGTGTGTGTGTATGTGTATATGTAAGTTAGTTACCATTTTGTCCTAGGCACATGTCGATTAGACACTAGGCCTGTTTTATGTGTGTGTGTGTAAGGAAACACTTCGAAATGTTTCCGCCCAGCCGGGAATTGAACCCGAGCCCTCCGTGCATGAAGCGAGAACTTTAGCCACCAGGGCTGTTGTGTGTGTGTGTGGGGATGTGTGTGTGTGTGTGGGGGGATGTGTGTGTGTGTGGGGGGATGTGTGTGTGTGGGGGATGTGTGTGGGGGATATGTGTGTGGGGATATGTGTGGGGGGGATATGTGTGTGGAGGATGTGTGTGTGTGTATGGGGGATGTATGTGTGGGGGGATGTGTGTGGGGGATGTGTGTGTGTGTGTGCGAGGGATGTATGTGTGTGTGTGTGGGGGGATGTATGTGTGTGTGGGGGATATGTGTGTGGGGGATATGTGTGTGTGTGGGGATGTGTGTGTGTGTGTGTGTGTGTGTGTGTGTGTGTGTGTGTGTGTGTGTGTGTGTGTTAGTTACCATTTTGTCCAAGGCACATGTCGATTAGACACTAGGCCTGTGTGTGTGTGTGTAAGGAAACACTTCGAAATGTTTGTGTGTGTGTGTGTGTGTGTGTAAAATATATACTGTAGTCATAGATTATTTGACTGATTATCCTGATGATGTAACTATTAAAATGCTTTAAGTCTTGTGGTTATATACCAAAACTAACATTTAATTTAAACCATTTACTAAGTAGTGAGGTGGCATCTTCCCAGTCAAAATCATCCAGTCCAGGAAACTCTGGTGTAACTCCAGTGACCAGCAAATTAACATAGTGTCTGGTAGTCAAGATGAACTTAACCCGTCCAAGGGCTATGACTGATACTGTCCCACTATCTCTTCCCCAACATTCATCAATTTGCTATCTCACAGTCAAAATATAACCAAGATTCACACCAAATATTTTCAATTTACTTTGTCAGCTATGCATTATGTCATGACAGCCAAAATAATACTCCAGATCTACCTAAACATTCTCATTACTGACAATAAGATACCATGCTAAGTACAATATCAAGTATTCAAAACCCTAATTATTCACTTTACACATACATATTCTTTGCACAATCCTCACTGCTGGATACTGGGCTTCACTCATAATAAGCAGCTAAGTACAAGGCTAGTTGTGGAACTAGCCTTGTCGCAAACCTTTGCACTTTCTCTAGTTTCTTTACGTGCTTGACCAGGTGTGACACATTCAGTTAGTTAGTTACCATTTTGTCCTAGGCACATGTCGATTAGACACTAGGCCTGTTGTATGTATGTATGTATGTGTGTGTGTGTGTGTGTGTAACGAAACACTTCGAAATGTTTCGGCCCCGCCGGGAATTGAACCCGGGCCCTCCGTGCGTGAAGCAAGAGCGCTAGCCACCATGCCATCGGGGCGTGTTGTGTGTGTATGTATATGTGTGTATGTGTGACTCAACAATAAAATTTGCACCAAGAACTCATTACAGCTGTGACCGGGTGTAGACTAGTGAATTGTTCATTGCTTTATAATTTGTTCATGATTGTAACCATGTATAAACGTAAGTAAGTAAATTTACTTACATGTTTCATTACCTTTGTAACTTGTGAGTTCATTACCTTTGTAGCTTGTTAGTTCATTACCTTTGTAACTTGCTCAGCTATCAAAACTTTGGGGTCCAGTCCCTGGACCCATTATGTACCTCTGTAATCTTTTGACTACCGCCCACAGGATGGGTATGGGGTGCATAATAAAGATATCAAACTAAAACTAACTCAAGAGTGCAGCTTACAAGAAGGCAGTCCCAAGACAAGTTTCTATAGTTATATTGTTTATCACAGTGGTACTGTAATATATAGATAAGATACCAAATAAATGTAAGGTGAAATTTAAGGTGAATTTAGGCCTAAGGACGCAAGGTTCATGTGGTAAACAGTTGCCAACAGTCGCCAGAACCCTACCATGCCGGTCAGCTCGTATTAATAATTTTTAAACCTGCCAGTGTACCTGAACTAAAATTTAGTGATACCATCCACTTAGTGTCATCATTCAGAAACCTTACAGTGTTGCCGTAGCTATTAATTAGTAACAAATCGGTATTTATTGCGATGGAGTGACGTATACAGTTTGTGGTAACACACTAAACCTGTAGTTAGCAGCGGTCGCAATATACACAACGAAAATCAAATATTCCTCCAGTAATCTTCATCTTCAGAAGCCACGGCTGCTCCAACACGCAAGTTATACTTTTTGTATCAAACTGAACACATATTACTGTTAAGTATTCTTCCAGTAGTCTTCTTCTTTTTCTCCTTCGTTGGGTTTATCAGGGCCACTGACAGCCTAAGCCGTATCGAGCCCGACCTCTCGATGGTACGAGGAAGATTTGTTGCCCAAGGCTGGGCGATGAAAGAAAAGGAACAAAAGTTCCTTTGTAAATAGATAGAAACTTGATAGTTTCCGATTAGGTCCGGTGGAGCCCCTTGCCAAGCCCCAGCAAAGCGGGACCCCCACACCCCGTTAAATAATTATCCGCAGAGCGGAAAAAATGGAGCTGGCTAAAAGTTTGCCGATGAACAGGTGCCCCTCCTGTAGAGTGCCCGGCGGGCAAAATAGATGAGGACAAGCGTCCCAGAGAGAACGGGGAAATTTGTCACTGATACTCAGGCGAGAGAGAGACGTCCACACCCGATGAAGGCTGGCGCAGAAGTCCTTCCAGTAGTCCTTTTCATGTGCTAGTCCAAAATCACCGACTGGATACGTCCAAAATAATGTGATCCACTAATCCGGATTCGCCCAGATTCATCAAGAACAAGTGAACCAACGAGCAGCACGGCTGTTCCATCATGCAAGCTATATTTTTTGTATCAAACTGAACACATATACTCTGTTAAATACTCTCCCAGTAGTCCTTTTCATGTGCTAGTCCAAAATCACCGACTGGATACGCTCAAATAAGTGATCCACTAATCCGGATTCGCCGGATTCGTCAAGAACAAGTGAACGAATGGCCGGATTCAAACGGATTCGTTGAAAACAAGGTATCCTCTGACCGGATTCATAAGCTAACGGGTTTTACACGCCTTTATTAAACACCCAAACAGCAACTACAACAAATAGATGCAATACAAATAGACAGATCTACCTTAAGGTGGTTATTAGTTAAAATATAGTGAGCACAAACCGGATTCGCCCAGATTCGCCCAAGAAATAAGTGAACAAAGGACTGGATTCAAACGGATTCGATGGAAATAAGCCAATCAGAGGAACTGTTAAAAACAACTAAATACTTCGAGAAATTATAGACTAGCTAGCTAGGAGAGTGGTCAAGTGTTGTAAGATGACCACCACCATGAAGGTCTGTGTAGTCTGTAGAAAGGGTAAGGGACGAAAACAGGCCTGGATTGCTTGCAATCTCTGTGGTCAATGGTCCCATGGTATATGCAGGGATTTTCAACCAGTGACCACACTTGACATAAACTCAGAGAGATGTTTTTGGGTCTGCCCAAACGAGATACACCTGTATGAGGAAATTGCATCTATATTAAAAGACAAGAACACCAATAAAAGATCCTTCTAAAAAGACATGTCAACATGGTATGACAGCTGGGAAAATAAGATGGGTGGTTTGGACGGGGCTGTCTTGAACGACAGCGCTCCTGAGGATGCTAGTGTTGTCCTGGAGGATAGTTCTCCTGAGGGTGCTAGTGTTGTCCTGGAGGACAGTGCTCCTGAGGGTGCTAGTGTTGTCCTAGAGGACAGTGCTCCTGAGGGTGCTAGTGTTGTCCTGGAGGACAGTGCTCCTGAGGGTGCTAGTGTTGTCCTAGAGGACAGTGCTCCTGAGGGTGCTAGTGTTGTCCTGGAGGACAGTGCTCCTGAAGGTGCTAGTGTTGTACTGGAGGACAATGCTCCTGAGGGAGCTAGTGTTGTCCTAGAAAACAGTGCTCCTGAGGGTGCTAGTGTTGTCCTGGAGGATAGTTCTCCTGAGGGTGCTAGTGTTGTCCTAGAGGACAGTGCTCCTGAGGGTGCTAGTGTTGTCCTAGAGGACAGTGCTCCTGAGGGTGCTAGTGTTGTCCTGGAGGACAGTGCTCCTGAGGGTGCTAGTGTTGTCCTGGAGGACAGTGCTCCTGAGGGTGCTAGTGTTGTCCTAGAGGACAGTGCTCCTGAGGGTGCTAGTGTTGTCCTGGATGACAGTGCTCCTGAAGGTGCTAGTATTGGAGATGGAACAAAAGGGGATGTTAGCACTAGTGCTGAAGATAGAAATGAGACAGGAAAATATGCACCAGTAGGGAATACATTAGAGAACACAGTCACAAAAAAACAAGGCAAACACAAAACAAGCCTATGCAAATATTATGCATTTGGTATCTGCAGGCATGGAATTTCTGGGAAAACAGATGGGACATGCAACTTTGACCACCCCAGAAAATGCCGTGCCTATATGACAACAGGAAAATGCAACCTCCCTTTCTGTAAGCTTTTCCACCCTGAAATGTGTCACTCATCAGTTCAGGAAAGACAGTGCTATAACCTATATTGTCAGGCACACCACCTAAAGGGTACAAGACGACACAGAACATCCAGACCATGGGAAAACCTGGGTAGCCAGAGCCACTCCAGAGAGAGAGGTTTTTTTTAGCGCCAGGAAGGAAAAAAAGCTGGCAGGAAATGACAGAAATCGTACACCAACTGCAATCATTTCTGGAGTGGAACCACAGTCAATGACCTCCACTCCAGAACAACAGATATTAGTGCAGGAAAAAAAATATACCACCCATCCGACGACATTCATCTTTGCAAATATACAGGGTCTAAAGCCAGCGACGAACAACAAATTACCTTACATCCGTGGACTGCTTACAGAGTCAAATGCAATATTTGCGGCTTTCACAGAGACCCACATCAAGGATCACTTGGACAATGAAATATGGATCCCTGGCTACAACCTATACAGATGTGACAGAGTGAACAGGCAAAAGGAAGGGGAAGGGGGGGTTGGCCTGTATATCACAGTCACTTATATGCTCAGAACTACTAAATGCCTCAAATGATGTAGTTGAAGTATTAGAAGTAAAGATCGAGAATCAAAACCTGGTCATCGTAGTTGTATACAAGCCTCCGGATGCAACGTCCCAACAATTCCAGGACCAGCTTCTGAAAATTTACCACTGTCTGGAAAACCTTCCAGCTCCTGCCCCCAACATCTTGCTACTGGGGGACTTCAACCTAAGGCATTTTAGGTGGTAGCAGAGATAACACCAGGAGGCAGCTCAGATGAAAACTCGCACACACACGAGCTTTTAAATCTCTGCACCAAATTCACCTTAAACCAGCAAATAATAGAGCCTACAAGATTAGAGAATACGCTGGACCTCATATTCACTAACAATGATGATCTGATATGAAATATCATCATATCAAAAACGATAATCTCAGATCACAACATAATAGAGGTCCAGACATGCATGCGGGGAGCCCCAGATCGACAAAATGTGATGAGTCGCGTGGGAGCCTTCTTCAAATTCAACTTCAATAACAAAAACATAGGGTGGGACCAAGTAAACCAAGTCCTAAATGATATAAACTGGGAAGATAGCCTAAGCATCACGGATCCTAACCTATGTCTAGAACAAATTAACTCTGTTGCACTTGAGGTTTGCTCAAGGCAAATTCCCTTACGGAAAAGGAGGAGAAGATGTAAACTACAAAGAGAGAGGCGCTCACTATACAGGCGAAGGCAAAGAATAACAGAGCGGCTACAAGAGGCCAATATATCTGAAATACGTAGGGAGGCACTGGTCAGAGAAATAACAAACATCGAATTAAAACTAAAGGAATCTTACAGGAATCAAGAAATGCGGGAAGAACTAAAAGCCATAAATGAAATTGAAAGAAACCCAAAGTATTTCTTTTCTTATGCCAAATCAAAGTCGAGAACAACATCCAGTATTGGGCCCCTACTAAAATGAGATGGGTCCTACACAGATGACAGCAAGGAAATGAGTGAGTTACTAAAGTCCCAGTATGACTCAGTTTTTAGCGAGCCGCTAACCAAACTGAAAGTTGAAGACCTAAATGATTTTTTTATGAGAGTGCCACAGAACCTGGTAGACGCAAGCCTATCTGACATTACCCTGAAGCCACATGACTTCGAAAAGGCGATAAATGACATGCCCATGCACTCCGCTCCAGTCCCAGACTCATGGAACTCAGTGTTCATCAAGAACTGCAAGAGGCCCCTATCACGTGCTTTTAACATCCTATGGAGACGGAGCATGGACACTGGGGTCGTCCCGAAGTTACTAAAAACAACAGACATAGCCCCACTCCACAAAGGCGGCAGTAAAGCAATAGCAAAGAACTACAGACCAATAGCGCTAACGTCCCATATAAAAATCTTTGAAAGGGTTCTAAGAAGCAAGATCGTGACTCATCTAGACAACCATCAATTACACAACCCAGGGCAGCATGGGTTTAGAGCAGGTCGCTCCTGTCTGTCCCAACTACTGGACCACTACGACAAAGTCCTGGATGCTCTAGAAGACAAACAGAATGCAGATGTTATATACACAGACTTTGAAAAAGCCTTTGACAAGTGTGACCATGGTGTAATAGCACACAAAATGCGTGATAAAGGAATAACAGGAAAAGTTGGTAGATGGATCTATAATTTCCCCGAGTCCATCTAACACTATGTAAAAACTCAATGCATATAAAAGGCACGAAAATTTGGAATTCATTACCTGTCATTGCCAAAGAAACCCTACCTGTACCCCAATTCAGATGAAAACTCGTACACACACGAGCTTTTAAATCTCTGCACCAAATTCACCTTAAACCAGCAAATAATAAAGCCTACAAGATTGGAGAATACACTGGACCTCATCTTCACTAACACCACCTTCTCACCCAAACCTAAATGCTCAATATCAAACATTCCCAACAAAGTAGAATAATCACTTAAATGTAAAAACCTGTTATGAATAATACATACTAAGTTAACTGTTTCTATAACATTTACATTATAATGACCACGTAAACTGTAACTGCAATGCAATTAATTGTTTTAAATTGTTATCTCACTCAATTAGTTGCATTGCTACAATTAATTGATATGTTCAACTTATATTCAAACTTTATAACTTAGATACACAATTATACTTATTTTATAAATTATCAACCATAATTTTTTACCATGTAGTCTACAAATAAATAGTCCTAAGAATGCCCGCAATGCACAGCATATTAGGGGCTTTTGGCATGTACATCTCATTAATACCTATGTATCATGTCTACCCAACTATGTATCATTGTACCATGTCTAAATAAAGTATTATTATTATTATTATTATTATTATTATTATTATTATTATTATTATTATTATTATTATTATTATTATTATTATTATTATTATTATTATTATTATTATTATTATTATATTATTATTATTATTATTATTATTATTATTATTATTATTATTATTATAGTAGTCAACAGAGTAAAGTCTGAGGCGGCTACACTGAAAAACTCTGTTCCACAAGGCACAGTACTCGCTCCCATCCTGTTCCTCATCCTCATATCGGACATAGACAGGGATATAAGCCACAGTGCAGTGTCTTCCTTTCCAGATGACACCCGAATCTGCATGACAGTGTCCACCGTTGAAGACACTGCAAGACTCCAAGCAGACATCAACCAAATCTTTAAATGGGCTGCAGAAAACAATATGAAGTTCAATGATGAGAAATTTCAATTACTCCGATATGGAAAACTTGAGGAAATTAAAATCTCATCAGAGTATAAAACAAATTCCAACCACACAATAGAGCGAAAAACTAACGTCAAAGACCTGGGAGTGATCATGACAGAGGATCTCACCTTCAAGGACCATAACACTGTAGCAATCGCATCTGCTAGAAAAATGACAGGATGGATAATGAGAACCTTCAAAACCAGGGATGCCAAGCCCATGTTGATACTTTACAGATCGCTTGTTCTATCTAGACTGGAATATTGCTGCACACTAACTGCACCTTTAAAGGCAGGTGAAATTGATGACCTAGAAAATGTACAGAGAACCTTCACGGCACGCATAACTGCGATAAACCACCTCAATTACTGGGAACGCTTGAAGTTTCTAAACCTGTACTCCCTAGAACGCAGGCGAGAGAGATACATTGTTATATACACGTGGAAAATTCTCGAGGGCTTAGTACCAAACTTGCACACGAAAATCACTCCCCTACGAAAGCAAAAGACTCGGCAGGCGATGTAACATTCCCCCAATGAAAAGCAGGGGTGCCACTAGCACGTTGAGGGACAACACAATAAGTGTCAGGGGCCCAAGATTGTTCAACTGCCTCCCAGCATACATCAGGGGGATTACCAACAAACCCCTGGCTGTTTTCAAGCAGGCACTGGACAGGCACCTAAAGTCGGTACCTGACCAGCCAGGCTGTGGTTCGTACGTTGGACTGTGTGCGGCCAGCAGTAACAGCCTGGTTGATCAGGCTCTGGTCCAACATGAGGCCTGGTCACAGACCGGGCCGCGGGGGCGTTGACCACTGGAATTCTCTCCACGTAAACTCCAGGACCCCTGGCTGTCTTCAAGCAGGCACTGGACAGGCACCTAAAGTCGGTGCCTGACCAGCCAGGCTGTGGTTCGTACGTTGGACTGCGTGCGGCCAGCAGTAACAACCTGATTGATCAGGCTCTGATCCAACATGAGGCCTGGTCACAGATCGGGCCGCAGGGGCGTTGACCCCTGGAACTCTCTCCAGGTAAACTCCAGGTTTATGAATTTCGTCCCATAGAAGTTTACTGCACTGCCTATCAAGGTTTTGGGGTCTGTAAATCACACCCAAGATTAGTTTTTCACAGCCCTCGAGAAGCTGTAACCAAACAGATTCAGTAGTCGACTCTTCTAATTTTATATCTTGTCTAACACAACAATTTAAATTTTCTCTGACGTACATCGCTACTCCACCACCCTTTCTGTTGATCCTATCAGTGTGGAATAATTTATAGCTTTGTATGTGACATTCAGAAGGCATTTCTCTATCTTTCAGATTGAACTAAGTCTGTTATAGCAATAATATCTATGCTTCCTGCCCTTACAATTAATCTTAGCTCATCTATCTTATTTCTTACACTCATATTAGTATAGTAAACCTTATAGGAGCTAGTGTCTCGCTGCCCTCTGCTGTCTCCCTTTGTTTGCTAACCTGATCCATTTTCTTTATTTGTAACTTATTGTGTTGGCTCTTAACTTGCCATGATTGTGAACAGATCTACCTGGAGTTCATTACCTTTGTAACTAGTTCATCTATCATAACTTTAGGGTCCCGTCCCTGGACCCATTATGTACCTCTGTAATCTTTTGACTACCGCTCACAGAATGGGTATGGGGAGCATAATAAAGATGTTAAAATAATTCTTATCTTACTAGTAGCGCCCTTGCTTTTCACTGGGGGGATTTTGCATCGTCTACCGGAAATGCATTTATAACACCTGGAAATCGTGGACAGCCCTTATCTGTAGTTTTTAACTTGGCCCGCACCTCACGACCTTGTAATAGTCCTATTTACTCAACATCGACCCTAGGTGCTGCAGTCCTAAATAGGTGGATAAAAGTAAAATAGGGACCTACCT
This sequence comes from Cherax destructor, assembly GCA_009830355.1. Taxonomy (NCBI): domain Eukaryota; kingdom Metazoa; phylum Arthropoda; class Malacostraca; order Decapoda; family Parastacidae; genus Cherax; species Cherax destructor. The sequence continues at coordinate 5,027 of WNWK01043883.1, read as the reverse complement.
GGCTCATTGTAACGGGAGCCTGTGACGTCTTGACACAGAAATCTTTGGCATGATTGAAGAGATGACGTTGAACGCCTCCACTTCTTCATCTGTGTGGCACAAGTCACCTGGCTAATGTGAATGAGCTACACTGGACTAGTACTCCCGTGGTACTTGCTACACTGGACTAGTACTCCCGTGGTACTTGCTACACTGGACTAGTACTCCCGTGGTACTTGCTACACTGGACTAGTACTCCCGTGGTACTTGCTACACTGGACTAGTACTCCCGTGGTACTTGCTACACTGGACTAGTACTCCCGTGGTACTTGCTACACTCACTGAAATGTCCTTACCTATTCACGGCAGGAAGAATGTCTAATTTTCTTGGAGATCGTCAATGCACGGCATGGGAAACGTGCACACGAAACTGGCCACGAAAAATTCTATGTTGGGTAGCCGGGTATGGCAGCACCCGGCCATCTCGTCACCTGGCTATCTCGTCACCCGGCCATCTCGTCACCCGGCCATCTAGTCACCCGGCCATCTTGTCACCCGGCCATCTCGTCACCCGGCCATCTCGTCACCCGGCCATCTAGTCACCCGGCCATCTTGTCACCCGGCCATCTCGTCACCCTGGCCATCTTGTCACCTGGCCATCTTGTCACCTGGCTATCTGTACCCTGGCTATCTTGTTACCTGGCTTTTCTTGTTACCTGGCCTATCTTGTCACTTAGTTTATCTTGTCACTTGGCTACCCTCGTCCTCGGCTATTTCGTCACATGGCTATCTTGTTACTTCGGCCATCTTGTTACCTGAATCTCGTTACCTGGCCATCTGTCACCTGGTCATTTTTGTCACTTCATTCTTGTTGGCTATCTCGTCACCAAGCTATCTTGTCACTTGGCTACCTTTGTTACTCTGGTTATCTGTCATTCTTGGCAACTTGTTATCGGGCCCTATCTTTCATTGGTTATTTTGTCACCTGGCTATCTTGTCATCTGGCTATCTTGTCACCCGGCTATCTCGTCAACTGGCTATCTCTGTCACCTGGCTATCCTGTCACCGGCCCTACCTGTCACCTGGCATCTCGTCACCTGGCTATCTCTGTAAACCCTGGCCATCTCGTCACCTGGCCATCTTGTCACTCTGGCTATCTTGTCACTGGCTATCTTGTCACCCGGCAATCTCTGTCACCCGGGCCCTATCCTGTCACCCGGCTATCTTGTCACCTGGCCATCTTGTCACCTGCCATCTAGTCAACTGGCCATCTTGTCACCCGGCTATCTTGTCACCCGGCTATCTTGTCACCTGGCTATCTCGTCACCCGGCTATCTGTCACCCGGCCATCTCGTCACCTGGCCATCTAGTCACCCGGGCCCTATCTCGTCCCCCTGGCCATCTCGTCACCCGGCCATCCTGTCACCCGGCTATTCATCACCCGGCCATCTCTGTCACCTGGCATCCTGTCACCTGGCATCTGTCACCCGGCTATCTCGTCACCCTGGCCATCCTGTCACCCGGCTATCTTGTCACCCTGGCTATCTCTGTCACCGGCCATCTCTGTCACTCCGGCTATCTCTGTCACTCCGGCATCTTGTCACCTGGCCATCTCGTCACCCGGCCATCTTGTCACCGGCTATCTTGTCACCGGCTATCTGTCACCCTGGCTATCTTGTCACCTGGCCATCTTGTCACCCGGCATTTGTCACCTGGCCATCTCGTCACCTGGCCATCTTGTCACCTGGCCATCTGTCACCTAGCCATCTGTCACTGGCCATCCTGTCACCCGGCATTTCGTCACATGGCCATCTCGTTACCCGGCCATCTCTGTCACCTGGTAATCTGTCACCCGGCCATCTTGTCACCCGGCCATTTCGTCACCTGGCCATCTTGTTACTCCGGCCATTCTGTCACCCAGCTATCTCTGTCACCCGGCCACCTGTCACCTGGCTATCCTGTCACCTGGCTATCTCGTCATCCGGCTATCTTGTCACCTGGCTATCTCTGTCACCTGGCTATCTTGTCATCTCGGCTATCTTGTCACCTGGCTATCTTGTCAACTGGCTATCTTGTCACCTGGCATCCTGTCACCTGGCTCACCTTGTCACCTGGCTATCTGTCACTCTGGCTATCTTGTCAACTGGCCATCTGTCACCTGGCTATCTTGTCACCTGGCATCTTGTCACCTGGCTATCTGTCACCTGGCCATCTTGTCACCTGGCTATCCTGTCACCGGCTATCTCTGTCACCGGCCATCTTGTCACCTGGCCATCTAGTCAACTGGCCACCCTGTCACCCGGCCATCTTGTCACCGGCTATCTCGTCACTCGGCCATCTCTGTCACCCGGCTATCTTGTCACTCGGCCATCTCGTCACCTGGCCATCTAGTCACCTGGCTATCTCGTCACCTGGCAATCTTGTCACCTGGCCATCTGTCACCTCGGCTATCTGTCACCTGGCTATCTTGTCCCCGGCTATCTGTCACCTGGCTATCCTGTCACCTGGCATCTTTGTCACTCCGGCTATCTTGTCACCTGGCTATCTCTGTCACCTGGCCATCTCTGTCACCTGGCCTATCTTGTCACCTGGCAATCTTGTCACCTGGCTATCCTGTCACCTGGCTATCTTTGTCAACTGGCCATCTGTCACCCGGCTATCTCGTCACCCGGCTATCCTGTCACCTGGCTATCTCTGTCACCCGGCTATCCTGTCACCTGGCCATCTTGTCACCCGGCCATCCTGTCACCCAGCCATCTGTCACCCGGCCATCTGTCACCTGGCCATCCTGTCACCTGGCCATTTTCGTCACCTGGCATCTCGTCACCCGGCCATCTGTCACCTCGGCCATCTGTCACCGGCCATTTTGTCACCTAGGCCATCTGTCACCTGGCCATCTCGTCACCCGGCCATCTCGTCACCTGGCTATCTCGTCACCCGGCCATCCTGTCACCCGGCCATCTCGTCACCCGGCATCTCGTCACCGGCTATCCTGTCACCCGGCCATCTCGTCACCTGGCCATCTCGTCACCCGGCCATCTCGTCACCCGGCCATCTCGTCACCCGGCCATCTCGTCACCCGGCCATCTCGTCACCCGGCCATCTCGTCACCCGGCCATCTCGTCACCCGGCCATCTCGTCACCCGGCCATCTCGTCACCCAGCCATCTCTGTCATCCGGCTATTTCGTCACCTGGCTATCTCTGTACACAGCCATATCTCGTCACCCTGGCCATCCTGTCACCCTGGCCATCTTGTCATCCGGCATCTTGTCACCTGGCCATCTTGTCACCTGGCCATCTTGTCACCTGGCTATCTGTCACCCGGCTATTTCTGTCACCTTGGCCATCTGTTACCGGCCATCTCGTCACCCGGCCATCTTGTCACCTGGCCATCTGTCACCTGGCCACTTCCCCATCCTGTCACCCCGGCTATGTCGTCACCGGCCATCCTGTCACCCGGCTATCCTGTCCCCGGCATTGTCACCCGGCATCCTGTACCCGGCATCCAGTCCCTTGGCTATCCTGTCACCTGGTACCCTTTGTCACCCGGCCACCCTTTGTCACTGGTCTTGTCACCTGGCATCTCGTACCTGGCATCTATCCACCCGGCATCTTGTACCGGCTATCTTGTCACCTGGCATCTTGTCACCTGGTTATCCTGTCACCGGCATCTTGTCCCCCGGCCATCCGTCACCCCGGCCATCTCGTCAATGGCCATCTCGTCAAGGGCCATTTTCGCGGGCTACTCTGTAAAGGGCTATTCGTCACCCATTCTGTAAGGGGCCCATCTGCCGGGCACCGTCAAGGGTTTCTCGTAAAAGGCATTTTGTCGGGATCTTGTTCGGGCTATCTGTCACCAGGCATCTTCGTCATGGGCATCTGTCGGGATCTGCAGGGCCTTTCGTCAAGGGGCCCATTGTCGGGCTATCTCGTCATGGCATCTGTCAAGGGCTATTTCGTCACTCCGGCATCTCGTAAATGGCATCTGTCAAGTCCATCTGTCACCAGGCCATCTCGTCAAGTGGCATCCGTCAAGTGCCATTCTGTCAGGCATCTGTCACCCGGCATCTGTTGGGCATCTGTCAGGGCTATCTGTCAAGTGGCCTTCGTAAGGGCTATCTGTCATGGCATCCGTCAAGGTATCTTTCACCCGGCCCATCTGTAAAGGGCTATCTGTCACCCGGCCATCTCGTCAAGGGGCCCATCTCGTCACCGGCCATCTCGTCAATGGCCATCTCGTCAAGGGCATCTGTCATGGCATCCGTCACCCGGCCATCTGTCAAGGGCTACCCGTCAAGGGTTATCTGTATGGGCTATCTCGTCCCTGGTCATCTCGTCAAGGGCATCTGTCAAGGGGCCCATCACGTCGTGGTATTTCTTTAGGGTTATCTTGCCGGGCCCATCTTGTGGCTATTTTCTTGGGCATCTGTCAAGGGGCCCATCTCGTAATGGCCATCTCGCCACGTTCCGGACACCAAACAGCATTTCAGTTCTGAACCACGAAGACATACTGTTGTTGATGTCTTCACCTGAGATGTCCTTTTTATGATAATGTGCTAGGCAAATATTTTAAGTTTTCCCGGTCTTGGGAAATCGCTATTTTCTTAGACAACCGTCGTTCATTTCGCTCCGGGATTTTAAACCTTTTGCTGTACGCGGCTCACCTAATTGTACTCATTTTTGGGGCAGGGGCGAGACTCGCCCCGGCCCCCCCCTTTTCGCTGTCCGCTACTGGGTCTCTGTTCCTGCTCCATAGTTTTATCAACCGTCTTAAACTATGTATGGTTCCGCTCCATATATTTTTCTAGACATTCCCTTCCTGACTCTCTGTGGCTGAAGAAATGCTTCCTAACATCCCTTTGACTCATCTGAGTCTTCGCTTAGTTCCCCCCTTTTTCTGTGTTCTGGAACATCCTGTCACTGTCTACCTTTGATTTCCCCGTATTTTTTGTCGTTATATGTCTCCTCTGATTTTTTTTCCCCAGTGTTGTTAGTCCTTTTTCCCCTCAACCTTTTTCTAGGACAGTCCCTGAGTTGTGGAACTAGC